>JAFNEN010001268.1:0-40350 GCA_019343175.1 Oedothorax gibbosus
TATAGAGACACCTCACGCAGTAGACGTTCCTGCAGGGACTTGTCACGGATTCCAAGAACTATGCGGTCCCGGATTAGGCTTTCCTCCTGGCTTTTAAATTTACAGCTGGCGGCCAGTGTCTTTAGTTGGGTGACGTACGCATCGACCGGCTGGCCGTCTTGCTGGCAGCAGGAAAAGAACTTCCCAGGTAGCACAACAATTTTGTCCAATGTTGCCTGAATATTGGCCAAACACTACGAGCATCGGTTCATACCTGTCGTTTTCTACCGACTTTGGCCAATATTGCCCAATGTATTAATTGCGACACTGAAATTTTAATACTTAGTGATTTTGGACCAAATCTTATTTTTTTCAAAAGATAGATGATAAAAAATAAATTTTACAATGTTTCTTAACATACAACTCATGATGGCGACATTTTCCTAAATTCGCAAATGAATCTCGAAGTTTCGATTTCGGCCAAAACCGGCCAAACCAGATAAACGGTGATGCACAAGTATCGATATCGGCCGATCCTGATAAATAACGATTATGTATTTCGCGAATGGAAACACCGATTTCTGTTACAGATACAGATTCGTTATTCTCCCGCGTCTAGGACTCCGGGTGGCCTAGTGGTTAAGATCGCAGACCATTACGCTAACTGCGCCCTACCCTGCGTATCGTACCGGATGCGGGTTCGACTCTCGCCTGTGCCCTGGGTGTAATTTCTCTCTCTATGTTAGTAAAAAATTCCGTCTGTGTCTGTCTTGTTGAAGCGGGTGTCTGATGAAGCCATAGGATCAAGCACACAAGCCGGAAATACAAGTATACCAACCAACCTTTTCGCGTTCTATGTTCTGAGTGGTTCTGAGGACTCCCGCGTGTTTCGACTTCGAATACTCTTCTGTGCTGTGCATCAAATTAAGGTAAGAATCTTAAGTTATTTTGAGTTTATTATAGTTTAATAACACTAAATATTTTATTTTACATTTCTTTTTGATCAATAAACGATATTAAGTGTTTTTGTTCAAAACTTCAACAATGTTTGTTAGGCTTAACTGATGACACGATTATTGGGTTTTAAAATAATCGTTATAGAAAATCTTTTTTTTTTTTAAGTTCAAAATAAGCTATCTGAAATTAAATTTTGATATCATGCCTGATAAGGTTAAAGTGTTCGAGTGTATAATACGAATACAGTATAATAATATACAGAATAAAGAATAATGTGAATGTGTTGGAATGTTTGCCCCTGCAAATTATTAGTTGTTATTATGTATGCTGGATTATCCTAAACTGACACAAAATTGCTGTGATGGAATTCAGTAACTATTTTATTAAAAACTTATAAAAAAAATACTGCTATATAAAAGACCAAGTTTAAGTAATAATTGTACTTAGTGTGTGTGTGTGTAATAAAACATTATAATAAAAGACAGAAACTCTATTCTAAAAACATTATCAATACAACAAGCTTTAGTTGTCTCTGTTACATATTTGCACAATAAACTAATTATAAAACTTGCATTTACTATCATATACATAAAAAATGTTTAGTATTAATACATGTTGATTTAAATATAAACGTCTATCAAAAGCACAGTGATAAAATTCACTAATCTTGTTCTACCTTCAGATTATTAAAGTTTCAGTGGTAGTTGTTCGCATTCCCATGCACAGGTCAGGGGATCGAGTCCCGGATTGGGCGAGGTTGACTCGTCCTTAAAGTGGTTTAATAAAATGAGGACCAAGATGTTTGGGAACTAAACACTGGTGCTTCTGTGTGAGGTGGACCACTTAACCGGGGGAAATGTATGCCTTGCACCCCAGAGCCCTTGGTCACATAAGCTGAAATGGGCGCGGCAGGCCTTGGCATACTAACGTGCTGTTGCACCGGAGTTTAGTATTATTAAAATTTTAATAGTCAACTTAACCTTTTTTAAAGTCATTGTAAAACTAAATCAACAGCAATAGTGAAATTTATTCAGAATAAACCAATATTTGCTTTTGTAATCCATTCCTAGGTTTGCGAGTTGCCTGTCCCTGCTGGCAGGTCCCTGTCCGGATTGCCCAAGGTGAATCGCTGCCGGATTTCCACCGGGTCCCCCCTCTGTCTCGTGGAGTTACCAGTGGTCCTCCCTGGTCCTTGTCCTAGGTGAACTACTGCCGGATCCCCCCCCCCCCCGACGTCCCTTCTCATCTTCTGAACTGCTGCCGGAGGTCCTCCCTGCGAGATCCGGCCTGTCTTCCCTCGGATAAGTTGCGCCACCCATCGTCTGTCTCAAGTTGTGTCCTCCATCCCACCGTGTGTTCCGTCCATCTGATGTTGTGCCGTCTCTGAAATTTGTGCTTCGTGTGTTTTGTTACATGTGTTTTCTCTGCTTCGTGATGGGTGTATTGTTGTATACCCTCATCAGACTTGGATTACCTTGGATGAGTGAACCTCATCCGAGAATTGCCTTTTTTTTATAACAGGCAATTGGCTAAAAACCATGATACATTACTATTTTACAGTGTAGTTATTCACGATATCTCAACTGCTTATGTTTTGAAAGAATGTACTTTTATATTATGAGTACTTTCATAATTTTTTTGTTTGAAAAGAATCTGTTTAATCCAAAATATAACTTTTTTTTAGCTATAAGCACGAAATGAACATTTTATGTTTTTTGGTTAATCTGATTTTATTAATATAGAACTGCTAGCTTTTTTTCCATTTATTGTTGTAAATAAAGATATGTTTTAAAACTCTGTAGATATTTAATCAATATTGTAAAACAAGTAAGTCTAACATATAATTAAAATATATCGATTTTTTTGCCACCTTACTTTTCAGTTTTCAAAATATATGTTCTTAGAATTATAAAAACATCTACTCAACATTCATCTTTTTTCCTAACTCGACTCTTGTAACACAAAAGTCTTTTTTTTTAATAAAAAAAAGGGGGGCTTTAGAAAAAAAAATTCTTAAAAAATGAAATTTCATAATATTTATCTATCAAGTAATCTATATGTTTACCTACGTTTATATGAATTTGTGTACATAAAATCAATTATTGCATTTTCTAAACTATAACAATTCAGTATACAACATTTATTAAGTACAATGCTAAGGTAACTTAAAAAATAGCCATGAAAGTGGAAAATACATTAAAATCAATTTGATAAACGGTGGAAAATATATAATTTTTTAAAAAAAATATTGGTTATTAAATTATCTGTTTAAATATGGTTAAAAAGTATCAATAAAAGTTAATTCTCTAAATAAGAATGAAATTACTCATTATAGCTAATATGTGAATAAATATGGCTAAAAAAGCAATAAAGTTCTAAAAATAAGAAGTAGGAAGTCACTCATAGTAGTTTTAGTCTAAAAAGGAGTGGAAAGGATTAAAGCTCTTCAAGAAGGAGTGAAAAGACACTCGGCTGGCATCTGAAAATAGTCCAAAAAGGAGCGAAAATGGCTTATCAGAAAGGAGTGGGAAAACCACTCCGCAAAAAGAGTGAAATCCACTCCTATAGAGGAAGTGCATTTTTGGCACTGTCGGCACTGGAAAGGAGTGAAAATTAACTCAGACTGAGTTAAAATTGCTCGTTTGTTTTAAGAGTGTAGATTTACAACTTTTGCGGTGTATCCAAAGTTATGTTTTTACCGCAAAACTGGTAAATTCCCGCTCCAAATAGTGGTGGCAGCTAAAACTTTCCAGGATTCAGGTGCAATCTTTCGCCAAAATTTTTAACAGTGTATTAGTTGTTTAGATAAATAGCACCTAAAGTTTATTTTTTAAAGAGTCACAAAAATTTCGTTCATCATGGTCTATATTTTCCTAGAGTGTAAAAAGTTTAATTTTAAAAATTTTATTATACAGCATAATTTCTATAATAATGTGCAAAACATATTTTAAAATTTATAAAACTGTGCCCAAAAGTATGTTGCTGCAATAGTGTTTTACATATTTTAATAACTTCAAAAATTATTTTATTCAATACTTCACCTTAAGCAATTATTTTTATTAAAAAGTTTAATTGGTACTCCTTAAACTTCAGCACAACTATTTCTTATAATAATTGTACAAAAGCTCATTCCATTTAAAATTTTAAGTAAAAGTAAATTATCTAAATTTACAATTTTTTAAAATAAAATTTATCTTTTTAAAAATATTAGGTCAAACCAAAAGAATACTTTTTTATCCTGAGTTAATTACTTTAAAACACTAAATTTGCTATCACCCATATAATTCCTAAACATCATTTATTATGGTAATGTTATATCATGTACATTTTTTGTACCTATTGTCAGGTAACTTCCTAAAGACATCCAAAATCCGTTTTTAACCCAACATCATTTATCTTTATATAAAAGAGTTAAGCACCATAAAAATGATATACGAAATTTAGTTTCATAAAAAAATTTAGAAAAAAAATTAGCACATTTAAGTATAAATAAGTGAGTACAACTTTTGAATTAATGTCTTTTAATTTGATGATGAATGATTAAAGTTTTAAAAGAGTAAAAAAATTCTAAAGATTGTTAGCTTAAACGTTTGAAGAATATTTAAAAGCTTAAATACTACTTCAAATTGTTCTAAGATATATATGAAATGTAACAAAAGTTAAGTTTGTTAATCTGAAAAAGAGTTTAGACAATTAAAATAAGCATCTTATAAACAACATTTTAAAACTTTACCTTTTTGACATAAAGTTCCGAAAATATATATTTACTAAAATAAAATTACGTCTAAAGTAGGTAGGTTACAATTTTTCCAGTTGTCTTTTTCTAGCCTCCATGCGGAGCTCAAACAGGCTAATTACGCCTCGTAAATTAGAACCCTGAATAATTGACCAGGTCTACACCTGCTGCTCGGCGTCAAGACTTTCGGCTCCACGGTTTTATCTGGCATGTGTGTCGCAATGTGACAAATGCAAACAAACACACAACACAAACATCCACCGCGTTTGATATAGTCCTCCTATAACTTCTCAGCATCTATGACGTGTGTTTTAGACGAGTCTAAACTATCACTCGTAAAACGAAAAGGGGTAAGGAAGATTTTGGTTTAAGCCAGAGTTACTATATTTGGCGATTATTGCTTTTGCAGGTGCATATTTCTTTAAGGTTTGGAAACAGTTTCTCAATTGAAGAGCAGTTCGAACTTGCATGGGTTCACTATTATTGCATAGCTATATTTTAACTTATAGCGTTCCCCGAAGTGATACTGAATATGGTAAATAATACATACTACGGATGCAAATATATTGACAATCAAATCAAAATCGAAAAGAAATGCACGTGCAATTGATGACAACCATCAGCAATTAAATATGATCCCCCTTCAACTAATAACCTATGTGTAGTTTTAGTGTAACACATTATTTCCAAACAAACTAATCCAAACAATCCCTTAGGCTCGCCAAACACCCTGGAATTGGCAACCCTGACTTCTTTAGGTTCTCTATCTTTTTACAATAAAGTAGACTGTTCCACATTCAAAATATTTTGGATGCTAAGAAGTGACAGGCAGACTATACCCATATGCCAGGTTTCAAAAGCGGGACCTGGACCTTTGACTGTCTGGCCAGCTAATGGCCATTCAGCCACATTCTCGGCCCAAAGAAGTTAACTTTGGTAATTTGGTAATTTCATCGTTTCCGGCAATCTATTTCTAGCCTCCTTTAGGAGCCTTAAACCAGCCAATTGCACCTAGTAATATGGAACCTTAGTCAAGTGACGAGGTCAACACCTGAGCAGGCACTCAACGGACCTTCGAGCGACATCGTACTCTAACGCCGTCGGGACTTTCGACTCCACAGATTTAACGAGCGCGTATATCGCAAGTGTACTCTGCCACCCCAGTAATTTTTTAGAAGGATTTTTCCCCCCAGCACGATTATGTCTATAGTAAAGCTAGGACATAACCAAGAACCTTCTCGGTGAGAGGCTTCTCGATTATCACTCTTCACTCTTAAAACAAAAGAGTGAAATCCACTCATATAGGGGAATTGCATTTTCGGCACCGCAAAGGAGTGGAAATTAACTCAGACTGAGTTAAAACCGCTCGTTTGTTTTAAGAGTGTTGGCCACTGTTGGCAAGCCAAAGAAGAATTTAACTTTTGGTTTAAACGTTTCAGGCTGTCTATTTCTAGCTTCAGAGAGGGGCTTTAACACGCACACGTACGGCTCAAGCAGCGATCTTTACACCACCTGAACCAGAAACCATCGGATTTTCGAGTAATATGCCGTGCCACCGGAACTTCAGACTCCAAAGACAGAGCCATATTTAATAGTATGCCGCTTCTGGACAGAGACATATTTACATCGCCATGTAGACATAGACGGAGCCATATTTAATAGTATGCCGCACGTAGTAAGCTAAGATTGATATGCTGCTTCTTTTATTACTTACATTTGCTTAATAAAATAAAATAAAAGTGTATAGAAATATTTTTATCTTTTTTTAATATGGCGTTTGTTTAGTTTAGAATTTAGTTGAATTATAGTAGCACTAGAACTATTGGCGACGGGCGTCGTAGTTTAGAACCCCAGTATAGTTATGTTATTTAGTTTAGATACAACTACTTTTTAATAGTTCACATACTAAATTAGGCAGTGAAATTAGTAATATACTTATTTTTTCGTTACTTCTTTTAAGGTTCGATAGAAAAAGAAACGGGTTTCGAAACTAATTAATATATTTCACAAAATATGTTATTATTTCGCAACATATATTATTTTATTCGTACCAAAATTACTAAGTTAGCTTCTTCATCAGTAGCCGAAGTAAATGTCCCCATTAAGCTACATTCTAAATAGTGTACGAGACTGGAAAAACCACTCAAGAGATTTTGTGTTCGTTAATGCATCACACAAGATTTTCTCGTTGAGCTGATGTTGATCGAGCAGTTTTGTCGCAAGTCATTCCTTCTAATGCCTGGATATATAAATAGTACTCATAAAGAAACAACATTGTTTGTATTCTCTTTGTTAGGATATAATTATATATGGTATCCCATGAGGTATAGTTTTTGTAGATTTTGCATACTCTCGTCATGATAAACCTAACGCAAAAATTGTATAAATAAGAAGCGTCAATAAAATGCGATTGATATATAAGGAGCCTAGAAGCCAAGGAGTACAGCGTAAAGTGAAATTTTTTTTAGTATGGAAGTTAAGTGGACGTAGTAATAGTAGTTACTGTAGAGTCAAATATTGTTGTGATAAAGGGATATAGGTGAATTACCGTATGGTACTGCTATAGCGAATGGTATAAGTACAACCTTAAATGCCAGCTACTTCCATTACACCCTATACTGATTCTGTTTTTCTCATTATAAATGTGCAGTCACTTGTACCCCTTTGTTTCTAAGTTCCTCATTTGAAAGTCTTGGTTTTGAGAGGTTGTCCAAAGCCAAAAGAAAAAAGACCAGCTACAAGTGAGGACCCTGAAAATTCTTCACTAATCGCTTTTAAAATTTACTGTATTCTTATTCGAGCGGGTTTTTGCACCAGTTTCGAGTAAATTAAATTTTAATTACTTTTTAGCTAATTAAGCAATTTTTTTTATCTGCAGGCAGAATGAAGTTATACGAACCAAAAAAAGCAAGCGCATAAACAGCTCTAATACTCACTGTGAAAAACGGTATAACGTTACTCCATAAAACTAGCAGAAAATTAAGGTTTTTGCGGGCTCCATCTTTATAGAGTAACGTTACGTCACAAAAGAGTCTAAGGCCAATAACTAGCAATTGTATATGATGTGTGGCTAGTTCGACGATGAATATGCAGTCTCCAGTTAGTATCCCTAGCTAGCTTGGCCTACTCATTTATCCAGCCCTGAGTTGACCTATGACCAGTTACCCGACATGTATTCAAACCCAAGTCGACGATTTAGAGTAGCACTGTAACAAAACAAAATCCTGTTAGATTACAGAAATATTCAGGCAGCAAAGTTGACAGAAAATATCCGTAATGCTACGGCTAAAATATGTTGACAGAATTTTCCCGTAACAAAGCAGTACAGAAAAATTCGTGCATAATTTTTTTTTCCTGTTGGGCAGGGCACATTGAAAAAAGTGAACCACAATCAATTAAAATCATTTAAAATTTGATCGTGTTCGATACTAACCTTAAATATACAAATAAAAAAAATAACTTTAATAGTTTATTTCGATTAAATAAAACTTCTGAATTTCAATTGGTAAAGCAATTAGTAGTTCAGCTCAATTAAAATGTATTCCTTCAAATTTTTAGCAAATTTAAGTCAAAATGGTTAAAAAAAAGTTTTTCTTAGACTTTAATTATCGTTTATTTTGAACATTATCAAAAAAGTCTTTTATTGTAAGGTTTTTAGAAAGCCAATAACAAACTTTAATTAGAGGAATAATAAAAGATGAACATCATTACATTTTAATTAAAATCTTTAGAACTGAAAAAAAATAGTTTTTCATTTGAATTCCCTTTAGTATTACAAAAATTAATTTCGACAAGTTTGTGAAAAGTATGCGCGCTATTTTAAATAAGAAGTTAAAATATTCTGCGAAAGATGGAATTCTTTAGGTTTTCAAATGGCTTTCAAAAGATGCTGGAAATTATGAAGAAATATTTTTCTATTTGTAAGAAAATGTTAAATTCTAAGACATTTTTTACGACATTTTAAGAAAATATAAGAGTTTTCTGAATTCCAAGGGACTTATTCGTATTTATTGTTCAATGTGTGGTATTTTCAGAGTATTTTTTATTAGTTTAAAAACTATTGTTGATTTGCGAATACTTTTAGTTCATTTATTTAAGATATCAACTACGTGGTTATTTCAGTAAATACTTTTTGAATGAATTACAAATTATACAGTAAAACGTTTGGTATAACGTTATCCATAAAATTTCTTGCAGTAAGAGCTAACTCGCGTGTTATTGAGTAAAGTTACACAATAAAGCTGGAGTAAACTTACAATAAAAGGGAATAAGCTTACATCACAAAAAAGTGTAATTCGACGTTGCGAATTTTTTTTAAAAAAAAAGGGCACCTAAGCTGCCTCCAAATTCAACTTAACTTCTTCAAAACTTATCTTATTTTACTATTCTACTAGGGGGCACGCCCACTGCTCGCTATCACTCGCCAACCTTGTGAATTCCACGTGTTTTTTATTAACAATAGTGTTAGTTCAGTCTTTCGAAATTTTAATTTAATTTTTCATACATTAAACGCTCCTAATATTATACATGTTAAAAGTTAAACTTACTGATTCTATCCTAATTTTTTTTTAACTAATAACGAATTTTATATAACGCTTAGAGTAAATAAAGAGCATCTGCTATTTACCGTAGGCGAAAGTGTAAACAAACTCGATTGTTGCCTTTTAACAATAGCGTTTGGTAATTCAGTCGATCGAAATTATAATTTAAATTTTATACATTAAACGTCCCTTATATTATACATATTTAAAGTTATTACTGATTCTATCCTAAAGCAGTTGTTTTTTAAACCAATAACGAATCTTATATAACGCTTAGAAAAAATCAAGAGTATCTGCTCTTTAATGTACGCAAATGTTGGTTGGTTGGTACATATATATTCCGGTTTGTGTGCTTGATCAGAGTCCAGCTTATAAACCATCGTCAAGTAAGACAGACACAGGCAGAATTTTTACTGACACAGAGAGGGAAAGTACACCCTGGGCGAAGGCGGGAATCGAACCCGCACCCGTTACAGCGTGCAGACTGTTACCGTAATGGTCTGCGTTCCAAACTACTAGGCCATCCGGGCCCCTATGCAAAAGTGTAAACAAACTCGATTGTTGCCATTGCAGAGTAGAAATATAAGGACCTTTGGGATACCTTAACTTTTTTTTTGTTTTTATGTGTCCCGTATTTCTTTTATATTCTCAATTTCTTAAGAACTCTTTGTTTTAGAATGACTATACTCACCCTTAAAGCAATAAATTAATTAATTTAAGTATTATTTAAAATATTCATAAATTAAACCGCAACTTTATATAAATTTTGATGTAATAATAGTTTATAATACTCAGCAATTGTCATCACCTTACATAACAATGAATTTTACGTGATGGTGGTAGTTATAAAATAATGACCCAAAATAATTAGCAAATGGTCATTAGTTAAACAACTCCAGTGTGCAATTCCAAAGATTTTATGGCTCATTATCATGCAAAACGTAAATATATCCAGAACTTCCCATGATATAACAATGACATTGAAGCTAGAGAATAGTACGTGTCATTTCAAAAGTTAGACAATAAAAATCCTATTCAATCAGTATTAAAATAAATAAAATCAAAGTAAAATATTTTGTTTGATATTTAAATAATTATGAAAGCTGCTAATTACTTATGCATGAAAATGCATCTAACATTAATGGAACAAACTTTTACGTTTGTTAGGTCACGTGTAGTATGAAAAAATAAAATTCGTTTTGAACATTTAGAATATTCCAGTGTCAAATAATGTAGTGTCAACAATAATATTTGACGAAATGTGAATTTTCCTTATTCCATTTTATTTCAATAAAAGTGTTTCCAAACAACGATGGTGGAAGAACTGTCTTCCATTAACTCTTCAGCATAAACAAACACGTCGCATTAAATTCTAAACCTTCTAAAAGACTTTTAACTTTTAACGAGCGAAACATAAAAAAAATACTATCCAACACTTACTTGTTAGAAAACTTTAAAAAAATGTTTTCTCCTTAGGGATTAACTTTCACATTTAGAAGAGACTACGTTTTTATTTAGAGAAACTTTCGTGAAAGTCGTAATTAAATGTCGCCACGTTTACCAAGGCTGTTGTGACAGAATTTGAATTAAATCTCATTAAACTTTCGGGTTCATTTAATATAACTCTCTAAAGTACAAAAAAATAATATTTCAAAATATTAAATTTTTTTTCGTAAACCATAGTAATTTATTCTTTGTATGGATAAGCATTTTATATTTTTCTAAATGTTTTGCCCTTTTTGCGTAAATAAAATGCTTTTTATCAGGACACTTACCACCATATCTCTATATTACCAACGTGCCATATTTTTCGCTGATATACAAGTTCCATTACGAAAACTGATGTGTTTTTAGTTGGACCTCGTTTTTATCAGGAAAATTATTTCAATGGACGATTTGAACAGGGTGGAGAGTGTTTTTTGGTATTTGACGTAGCTGTCACTTCACCAAAGGCGTGGCCGTTCTAATTTGAACCAATTAGCTAGCGTGTGATTTATTTGCTTTGTATTAGACAACGTTTGACGTAACTCTGACGTCACCGTAGGCGTAACAGAAATAATAACATTTCAAAAAAAGAATCCACGAATTTACTTTTTTAGAGTTTATTTAAAACCCATTAAAGACCTTTTGCAGTACCTTGATAACTTTTTTTCTTTTAGAAATTCGTCCATTAACACCAATTAGAGCATATCCTGAATTAATTTTCTTTTTTCAAAATTTTTTTTTATTATTTTTTTTAACCAATTACATAGTTTTGAATTTTACAAATGAATTTAAAACACTGCAAAAGCAATTTCTATTAAATTTATCTAGCCATCCTATAAAATTGGCAACATAATACTTCAATTAAGTTCCAAATATCATAATGAATATTTAACAATTGAAATATATTTCGTCCATACATAAACACTAAGCTATTATAAATGCTTTTAATATATAAATTACATCGTTGGGGGAATAACTAAATGCATTAATTAATGCATAAATAACTGTTTTCGAAAATATATTATGCTCTCGTTAATGATAATAGATGCCTTTTCACATTCAAAAGTGAAAACTAATTACTTGCTTTAAGAGGATTAATCCAAATTATACTCATTACGCAAATAAATAAAAGCTTTTAAATTAGAAAAAAGAATAAATTTAGCTATAAATTAAACCTTTGTAATTTATATGTTTAGAAATTTTAATGATTGTAATAAATTTTAAAATGATATTGATGGGGATTATGATATTGCACTAATGGTTCTTTTATTTTTGCGTGTGTTTGATTAATGTAAAAATTTGTCTCATAACAGTAATTTTTCCTTAATTGCACCGTAAAACATTTTATTATTCATCTAGTAGTAAATGAATGAAATTCTAATAGAAAAATAAAAGGGTTTGTGACAGCATCTAGAGCCGCTTCTACGCAAGATTTATACATCTCAGAAAAAATAGCCAAAATTCAACATTTAGTTGTATTTTAAACTTTTAAAAGACAAAAAGGGTTATTTTAGGTTTTTCATTGATTGATAAATGCATTTGCAGTTCGAAGAATAATTGTATAAAATTGTTGGGTCAAATCCTAGTATCCATTCCGATGACATTTGGCGACAATTTCGTAGGGTGATTAGGTTTGAGATTCGTAGTTGTTTCGTATATTGAGTAATAATTCGGTAATTTATTATTTTCCAGCTGTCTATTTCGTCGTATATTATAATGACGATACTAGGATTTGATCATTGCTTAATCTCAAAATAAACGCTAAACTTATCATCAAATGTATTGCTACAGATTATGACGTCATTCCCAACTGATTTTTGTGAATTTTGTTTTCAAATATTTATTTTCACACAATCTATAAAATCCTTATGCAAATGTTAATGTGGCAACAGAAATTTAAATGAATACAAATTAAATATCTGCTAATTAAATGGATAGATTGTCTACATTTAGACAGATAAGAAAGGTAGTTATAAAAGAGAGGTAAATAGATGTCTTTCTGAACTTTCAAATAAACGGAACAAAAAGTATAAACATAGACCCTGAATGACATACCTTTCTAACAAAAGAATAATAATTCTTACAAACGAATGGATACATAGAACCGAATTTGGAAGGGGGATACTGACTGACCGACATCTCCACCATGTCAATACCTACTCTTCATTTTTTAATTCTTCCGAATTGAAGAAAAGAAGAAAGTAAAGAAGAAATAAATAGTAATTAGTAAAAAAAATAATAGCGTAAATATGTATTTACTATGGAGAATTAAATTTAAAAATATATATATATAGTTTCATATAAATATATTTTTAATTAGAAACAATTCGAATCCCCCCCCCCCCCCCCCCAGAAATTATTTCTAGTTGCGCCCCAGCACGATTCTTGTGTGCCCTCCATTCCGATGACATTTGGCGACAATTTCGGAGGGTGATTAGGTTTGAGATTCGTAGTTGTTTCGTATATTAAGTAATAATTCGGTAATTTATTAGTTTCCAGCTGTCTATTTCGTCGTATATTATAATGACGATACTAGGATTTGATCATTGCTTAATCTAAAAATAAACGCTAAACTTATCATCAAATGTATTGCTACAGATTATGACGTCATTCCCAACTGATTTTTGTGAATTTTGTTTTCAAATATTTATTTTCAATCTATAAAATCCTTATGCAAATGTTAATGTGGCAACAGAAATTTAAATGAATACAAATTAAATATCTGCTAATTAAATGGATAGATTGTCTACATTTAGACAGATAAGAAAGGTAGTTACAAAAGAGAGGTAAATAGATGTCTTTCTGAACTTACAAATAAACGGAACAAAAAGTATAAATATAGACCCTGGATGACATACCTTTCTAACAAAAGAATAATAATTCTTACAAACGAATGGATACATAGAACCGAATTTGGAAGGGGGATACTGACTGACCGACATCTCCACCATGTCAATACCTACTCTTCATTTTTTAATTCTTCCGAATTGAAGAAAAGAAGAAAGTAAAGAAGAAATAAATAGTAATTAGTAAAAAAAATTAATAGCGAAAATATGTATTTACTATGGAGAATTAAATTAAAAAATATATATAGAGTTTCATATAATAGTTATTTATGCAACAAGTGTGAAAAGTAACACTTTTTAAAACTAGTGGATTTTATTTCACGAGCGAGGTACGAGCGAGTGAAATAATGACACGTGTTTTAAAAAGTTTACTTTTCACACGTGTTTCATACACTATTTTTTATAATTACGTGAAAAAAATCAAATCTCATTGGTTCAAAAATAATTCACGTGCTAATTTTTTTACGTAAAGAAGATCGGCATCGATAAATCTCTGGAACTACAAAAGGTAAACTAATTTTTTAGTTTAAAGTCAAACATTTGAACATGGATACTGATTCAAAAATAAAAATAATAATAAATTTCACGCGCATAATATTTATAAATAAAGCAGATCAATATATTTCTGGATTTTATGAAGATTATGAAATAGAAATTTTACTTGAAATGTTGGCATCTTATGAAAAGAGTGAAAAAAAGTACTTTTTTTCACTGCTTTTGGGTGAAAAAAAGTAATTTTGTATCACTGTTTCTAAAAAGTATAACTTTTCGCACGCGTCTGATATTAAAATTATAATGTAAAAATCGGATTTTTTTCACGCAATTATAAAAAGATCTTTTTAATTAGAAACAATTCGAATAAAAAAAGTTAATTAAAAAAATAATATTAAAAAAATTAACAATGTGATTACTCTTCACAGAAACACAAACACATTTGAAGAACTAAATTGGTGATTTATTCACTGCTTACTAAACCAATATTTCTAATTTCATACTGCAAAATTAATTAAAACAATCGGGATGATATTTAGATAACCCGACCAGCGGGGAGAGTGCATGACGCGAAAAAAAGGAGAGATGCATCGGCTTCGGCTGCTTTTACGATGCGCGGCCGGAAACTCAAGACCGATGCTAACAGTCGGGGTTTAGGTTTAGTTTTGAATTATCGTCGCACTAGAGCTACACGAGGGCTATTGGCGACGGGCGTCGTATTTTTAGAGCCAGCTAACAGTCGAGAAATAAGCTAGTTTCCGTGGGACTTCTCCAGGCCATCGCGTAGCTCTAGCACTAAGCAACTATCGCTACCAAAGCCATGGGACGCAACCTGAAGCAGCCCCGACACAAAACAAGAACACCACCACACATGTAATCTTCAAGTCTTTCTATTGTGTCAAAAAAAATGGATAACCAATTAATACCAACCAACCACTCTCTCTATATATATATACTAAGTCAGATGAACTTAGTTCAGTTTGAAGTCATTGAACTTGGTGCATTTTCTAATACAAATTCAAAACGTAAAATTAAACATGCTGGAGTTGAATGATGGTAAGAGCATAATTATATTAAATCTCTTTATTCTTATTTTAGATTGCATAGACTTTTTACAATTATGAAACTGCGTTTTGAGAAAAACGATTAAACTATTTTATATAATCATAAAAATACTTGTGAAAACTTTTATTGAAATATTGGCCTCTTGAAAAACTTGTACTAACTAGTTTAACCTACCTCATGACAAAAAAAACCTCTAAATTAAAAGAAAGTAAGTTATCTAATTTTAATTTAAATGGTTAATAGAACGCACTTTTTTTTAAAAAAAAATAGACTTGGATCTAGTGATTGGTAATTCAGACTAATTATATAAAATTATAAAAATTCTTTCGATGAAAATTATTGCTTGTTTTTGCTATTAAACGTACTTCTAGGTTATTATCTTTTATAATAGTTTAACTAATAATTCTTAAGATGCGATAAATATAGACATTGATCATATATTTTTATGAGCTTAATAATGGTTTGTATACTTTGTCAAAAGCAATTAAGCTTGCACTACAACTATATATACTATTTTAATGAAAAAAAAATTATGTTTAAAGACAATAGTAAATGTTGAAACTACTTGAAAATAATTTTTGTTCTGAAAGTTTTAAGGTTTACCGAAAATCGTACTTTGAGAATATATAAAACCTAAGCAATAAAAGATAAATCAAACATTACTAGTATTAAATTACATGAGTACTTTTGCTTGTAAACACAGATGAATTTATGAAGCAAGCCAAAGACAAGATGGCAAAGCCAAATGTGTCTGAAGAATTGGCTAAAGAACTTGTAAAAAGGATTTATGGATTGCAAGTTACAGAAATAAAAAGCCTCGACAGCTTCTACGATAAAAACTTCCATATCAAGGTAATTGTTTTAAATAATATACAATTTACTAAAAAATATTTTGATTTAACTTTGAGCAGGCTGTGTCTCACTGTGTGGAAAAAATATAGTTCAACATAGTGGAAAATATAATTTTGCAAGGAAAATGGTCTGAATTTAAGCCTTTTCATTCCATTTCATTAACCCTTTATGCACTGAACTAAGAATTCATTTTAATGATTTCCCATTGTTTATTTCAAATCTATCCATGCAATTAATAATAATATATTGCGGTAAAAAATAGTTGGAACATAAAATGAACTTTATATTTTTTTCGTTTTTCTCTCTTTATAATAACTAAATTACACTGACCAACAACGAAATTTTGTTTAATGAATATGATTTATCATTTTAGTCTTTAATGTTTTGAAACTAAATATTGCATTCATAAAATCCCCACTACCATCTATTTTCTTTAAAGCGAACAATGAAAAGTGAAACAATGTGTTTCAAAGGGGACTTTTTTTATAAGTACCGTCAGGGAATAACGATTTGGTGCAGGTAGCAAAAATTTAATTTTTCTAAAGAATTACTTTACCTTTGTAGACTTTAGTGTTCTAAAACTGTACAATTCAATCAAAAAGTTTCAAAAGTTTTCTCCATATGAACAATAAAAAGTAAAACAGCGGCCTTATAGGTGGTACTTTATAAGTATCGTCTGTAGATAAAGTGTTAAATAATATACAATTTATTTTTTAAAAAATATTCAATTTTAACTTCGGCTGTATCACACCGTGCTTAAAAAACTGGAAACTATAGTTTTACAGGAAAATCGTCTGAAGTTTTCAGACCTTTTCATTGCATTTCGTTAGAAGAAAATAAAGGTTCTGCTAACTGTACCTCAGTCCTCAATAGTTATACTGATGAAGTGAAATTTGTTTAAATCGTAAGATTTTCAAATTTTCTAATAATTGCGTGCCTTAAAAATGTATTGTCTCTAAAGTTGTATATCTCTTTAAGCTCAAAAAATACATATTTGATACACTTTTCGGCACATGGTGCGATATATTTTTTTAATCGCAGGTAAAAGACTCCAGATTAATCCAAAACGAAAGATCACGCGTATAGTATAAAATGTAACTTTTTTAAAATAATATATTTGTGTTGCATTAGTAAAACGTTAAAATATGTAATTGTTAGGAAAAAAAAAACTTTGTCGGCTCGGTGGCTTATAGGTATTACGTTTCCTCCTCATAAACACGACTGCGGGTTGAATCCCCGGCTGAGTCGTCAGATTTTTAAGATGGGAAAATTTTGGGCAAGCCTGTCATATGATTATGTAGCACGTAAAAGAACCCTTGAGTACCTATTTGGCTTGGGGTCTCTCGGCAAAATTAAATCTCGAAATGCTTTAACATCCACACATAGCTCAGATTCATTGTAATCTCAGCGTCAATATTGGTAACATATAATCCTGATCGAATTGCTAATGCTCAGATAATTGATAACTGTCGCTTTTGGATTGTATTTTCTGCAAGTTACAATTCCCTTAAATGTTCTGTTTGCTTGTTATTTCCCGGCTGATTCAAAATATGATAATGCTTTCATAGACTTCAATTTATAAATTCTTTAAATTTCTGCAATATTTAATTCTCGGGGAATTTTAATGCACGCTTTTGTTCAAACAATCCTTCGCTTTTTCTTAATTTTCAAGACCAATATCAAACTAATCACACCAGTCACCACAATTCAAAAGATAATATTATAAATTCAAAAGGCAAACTGTTGCAAACATTTTGTGTTGAAAATGATTTTATTAAACTGAACGGTTCTTTGCCCGGTGACTCGAAAAGCATTTTCACTTGCTTATCAGCTAACGGTGCTAGTACAGTTGATTACATTATCGTATCAAGTCCAATTTTTAACGACTATGTTTCAGACCTTCATGTCCTTCCACAGATAGGTTCTGACAATCTGCCCATTTCAGCTACGTTTATATTTGAATCTTATAATTCACAACCTTTATTTGCAACTGGCCTGGAGTGTAGACTAAAAAAATCATTTTGGAACCCAAATCACCGTTTGAAATTCATTACTGATGGAGATACGCTTCTACAAAGTACCCAAGATACTAACGCAGATAACATAATAAAATTATCTAGCAATTGTATGAGTAAACCGCCTGCTGTTAATGAACCAAAAAGCAGATTTACAGTAGTAAACGGCTGGTTTGATAAAGACTAATTTTAGCTTTTGTCTAAGAGAAAAACAATCTTAAAATGCGATTAAAAATTATGACAATATCCAAATTTATAAAGAGACAAAGGGAATACACGCAGCCGTGTTATAATAAAACGAAAACTACTATTCATCTCTACAAAATCGGTTGGCCAACTGCAATGACTCTGCATCCTTCTGGAAAACTATAAACCAATTTAGAAAAAACCTGTCATAACACCTAAAATATCTCTAGAAAATTTGTTTGATTACTACTCGTATTTTTTCAAACACACACCGACGCCGTCGCCATAATTGACCAAGTTACCGTTTACACTGTACCAAATTTCGACCTTATACTCGATACAGACATTACATGTGATGAGCTAAAACCTGTTTTAGATAATTTAAAAAACGGAAAATCACCCGCTGTGGATGGATTGAGACCAGAATTTTTTAGATACCGAAACTCTTCGTCAGTTAAGTATTACCAATGTTTTTAATAACGTTTTTCACTTTGGTTCCTGTCCAAATAGCTGGATCGAAATCTTAATATGTCCATCTTTAAAATGGTGAAATAACTAACCCCAGTAATTACAGACAAATTTCCTTAGTCCCAGTAATAGGTAAACTTTTCCCATCGATCTTAACACATTAGCTGCCACTATAGCGATGGAAAAATTTCATCGATATAGGCTGATGTGAAGTAGAAGAAAGTCATGTTTTTTTTAAACCAGTTCGTTACAATGGAACTGAACTAACTCTTGATTTTAGAAAAAGTAAAAATCTTAGTCGAGGTCGTAAAATTACTACGTTAGGTTGAATTAACGTCGCTAACTAAAGCTACACGACAGCTAGTCGTAAAAATACGAGGAAATGTTCCTGGCCTTTTCCAACCAGATAACTCGTATGTCTCTAATTTTTGCATTTAAAGCCAATAACCAGATTTGTTTTAGTGATTAATGATGATTTTATAGTCGAAAAGTTAAATTTTCATAATTCATATTTTTTTGGTTTTTGTTTGGAAAAAAATACCAAAAAAAAACACTATTTGCAATTTTTTATAGCTGGATAGTTGAATGACAAACTAAACCGCACTTCGAAATGCAGTAAGTATGTCTGGTCGCCCTACACTTGAGACGAAAGATTTAATTTTCTCGTAATTTGAAATAGAATACTCTTTCAAATCATCAAGTATTATTCCAAGCACAGCAGGATCGGTTGCAAAAGTGTAAAATCTAATATTCTACGTTCTATATCCTCAAATTGATCACCAAGTAACCTTAAATTTGCTTGCGGTGTTAACATAATTCAAATATAGGTGTTAACATCCCTAGATGATTATGGCTGTATTATATTTGTCGTCAATAGGCCAAATATACACTTCACAAAAACTGCATAAGCTTTAAAATCTATGTATGGAAATTCATCAGTCACGTCTGGGATTACTAGGTGTCAATTAAATGTCATACAAAAGGGTAGATGAAAGAGCTAGATCGTGTAGTTTGTGTAACCACTAGACCATGTTTATCAAGTTTTCAAACGAACTTGAACTCATAAGAACGGTTGGTGAAATGGTACTATGAATTTCATCAGAATGTGCTGTTATCGGTGAATCGGAACCACGCGACGCGCTGGCGGGTCAATGGCAGCCAACATGTTAAACAAAAGGCTACTAACATGGCTTGATCAGAAAAAGTTACTTTTGAAGAACATGCTGGGTTTAGGAAAGGTTATAGCTGTAATGATCAATCATTTATTTTAAACTCAATCGTACAAGATAAATTAAGGAAAAAACGTTGCAAACTACATGCTGCTTTTATTGATCTAAAAGGCGCGTTCGACAGTGGCAATCATGATCTTTTATGTTTGATTACAAAAACTCTCAATCGGCTCAAAAGTTATCACAATCTTAAAGGATCTGTACAACAAGGCATCAGCAAGAGTTAAAAAGATGGCTGTACTGACTCTTTCAAAATCTCAACTGGTGTCTTGCAAGGTGAGATTTTGAGCCCTTTGCTATTTACTCTTTTAAAACAACCTAATAGTCCATTTAAACGAGTCGTGCATACCAGGCGTGTATATTGTACCTGATATCTATTTACATCTACTTTATGCTGATGATGCTGTTATTCTTGCCGACAGTCCAATAAATCTTCAACTAAAGCTTAACTTGTTAGAAAGATTCTGAGAAAACTTCTGTTTAGATGTTAATATCAATAAAACCAAAGTGGTTGGTTTCCGTAAGGGGGGTAAATTATCTGCGAGTGAGAAGATCCTTTACAATAAGAAAAGTGTTAGAAATTGTCCCCAGCTAGCTATATCTTGGCATACCGTTTTTCATCGGGTTGTTTTAATATTGCTAAAGATAACTTTGTCTCTAAAACCATCAGTGCAACTAATAATTCTTGGTCTGTTCTTGCTGGCGCAATAATTAACTCGGTTAATTCTTGGTAAGTTATTTGATTCCCCAATATTGTCCGTTTTAACTTGCAGTGCTGCAATATGAGCTGTTAATAATTACTGTGAATTAGAATTTTTTTTGTATTTGTTAAAAGATTGCTTACTGTTTCAAGGTATATAGCCCTGGATACATATTGAGACTTGAATTAGGTCATTCAAGAATTTCTTTAGTTTTTATTCGTTTGATTTTAAAATATTGGATTCATTTACTTAAAATGTCTGAACGATTTGCTAGAGCTTGTTATTTACGACTTTATAATTTGTTTTACATTTTCTCCGCTCGTTATAAAGTATAAAGTCCCGTTTTATTACCTTAAAATTCTAAAATGAGAAATACGCTATAAAATGCAAGCATAAATGTCCTAACGTAATTTCCCTCGTAAATATATAATACATTTAGCACATTTGGCGCATTTTTAGTAATAATTTGGCGAAAAATAGATAGCTACATACTATACAGATCCAGCACTATGACCTTCGTACAACCAACCAGCTTATAAACTAAAGAACATTTTGCTAATTTGGCGTGTTTTCGGTAATAATTTGGCGAGATTGACAACGTATTAGTCGAAAAAATATTCCTCCATCCTCCCGTCTACCCGCTTTACGGTGTATTTCTCTCGATTATTTTTTTAGCTATTTCATGTTTAACTTTTAACTATGGTTCGCACACTCTTTAAAAAGTGCATGAATAATAAATATAAAAAAAATTCAATGAAAAACTAGTTTAAATTGTAGTTTTTAATAATAAAGCTAAATATTTTCATCAAAATTTAAAGATGAATTAAGATTAGATTATACCAGGATGTTTTCGAATATCGGTTGACGGCCAGTGCAATCCTCATTAGAAGATTATCATCTTCACCTGATTAAAAAAATGCAGTCCAATAATGCCTTCTGATTTACTTGTTTTGCTGCCTAGTAGTTTTCGCGAAATCCACCGATGCCGTCGCATTGCCATGATTGACAGTGTTTCAGTGGTTCTGGTTTCTGATTTTAGACAGGTTTTAGTTTCAAAAAAATATGGAGAGTCGGCTTATACACGCTTTATATGTTCAGATTTTATTTTGTTAGTAATTTCTAGTCCCTGAATTTTGCTGGAAATGTCCTTGAATTTGTAATAAAAAACGAAAAAATATCCCGATTTCTGCCAAGGATACACTGATTTTTAAATCTAGCAGGTTGGCAGCTCTGTTAAATGTCTTAACTTTATAAGACAATCTTACTCTAATGGTTAATAATAAAATGCTCATAAATGAATACTATATAATTCATGAGTCAATCACTTCACAATTCTAAAATTTGACAACACAATTTAAACTTTTGAAATCAGTTTTAATGAATGATTGCCCAATTATGTTAAAACTTAACATGGAAAATTTTTAAAACTAAATCACTTGCCTTTGTAAAAAAAATATGGCAATTTAACTAGCCCTTTCCAGCCTATTAATTTTGATGCTGAGTTAGTATGTTCCTACAACTAAAAGATGCTCTTATGTAGTTCTACAGCAATGCTGAAGACCTGTCTGCCTGCCAAACCTACGTGCCTGCCTGCCTTACCTTACCTGCCTACCTACCTGTCTGCCTGCCTAAACAACCTACCTGCTTGCTTTACTACCTACCTGCCTAACATACTTGCCTGCCTACATATTTACATTACTTACCCTACCTTGCCAACCTACTCTACCTTGACTACATGCTTAACCTGCCTGCCCAACCAATCTATCTGCCTGCCCATACCTACTTGTTTGCCTAACCTATCTTGCCTACCTGCCTACTTTTATTGGCACTTTACGTAGTTTGCAATTTTTTATTACATAAGAATATCACAATATGATCCATAAAACTGGCTTAGGGAAAAGTAAAAGAAACACAAAAAATTGCAAAATATAAATAATAATTTTAAGAAGGAAGAATCAATTGACCGTAATACATACAAAAATACAACAAATACAAATGTTAATAAAATTTTGGAATCATCCATGCCTTGATTCATTTTTTCAAAAAGGATGCCAGGACAAAGTCAAAAGTTCTATACTATTTCAGATGTCTAATAGGATCGAGATTCGAAATCAAGATCATTTAAATGTAGAGCAAAATCTTTATAAATTATAGTATCAATAACGATCAATTTCTTACAATTCGCGCCTGGTAAGATGTTTCCTCCACAGTTTGGATCATCTATGTGTGAAATAGCTACTAACTTAAAAATAAGGGTACTAATTTCCAAATGTTTTCAAAAAGATTCACGTTGCGAGATCTTAGTTTATTTGTTTAAACTTCTGTTGTCCACTTCTACCCTCTATAAGGAGCTTTAACATAGCCAACTACGTTTTGTAATCTAAAACCACGGTCAAGTCATTAAAAAGTGTTGTAACCTTAAATGTGCAAATGTGTAAGTGTTCTATGAAGTGTTTAAAATCAAAAGAGATCCTAAAATTAGTTCGAAACTCTATCAAAACACATTTTCAATCCTTGTAATTTTTAACAACACTGTATTCTATGTGATCCAAAAGTGTTTGAAATATGTTCTATAATATGCTCCAAAAAAGTTCGCTATGTGATCCAAAAGTGAAATTCAACAAATCCCTTAGCAGAATACATTCCGAACGCTTTGGCAACCGTTCTGGAACGCCTTTTGAATTCGATCTTTGCGACGGAACCCATGTGGAAATCTATCGGAACACAATTTTCATGAAAGCGCGCTTAATCTCTTCCGAATGTGTGTCCCGAGTTTGCAGTGCACAATCAAAACAGCCTCGTGTTGTGAAGCTATTGATTTGGCTGTGTTGACCGTTAGAACGTCAACATCTTCATCAGTTTGTTTGGTAATTATGTCTGAAGCCTCAAGTTTATTTCTCAGTAGTTATAAACCAAAAAGTACCAACATTCTTTGGTTTTAAGTCTAGAATTACTTTTAAGACCTTACTAATATCAGGAATGATGATTTCTGCAAGTTTCAGAATAATTATGTTCCTTTAAAAGTTTTTTTTTTTTAATTTTAGGGATTTAAAGTGGTAAAAAACTCTTTTGGCGATATTTAAGATTTTACGCCATTTTTCGTACTACGTAGCTCCGTTACATTTAATTCTATGGAACACCCAAAGGAACCATTTTATATAAAGAATTATTTTCTACAAGTTTTGTATTGGCAAAAACAGTAAAAAATACACTGAAAGAGCTATTGATTAAAAAAATAAAACTATGGAACGTCGGGTGAAAATAGTCCTTTGTTGTGTTTCTGTAAATTTAACCTTTCTTCTTGGAATCCATAAGAAACTTATCAAAAATAAGTATTGTATTGGAAATTAAATTTTCTACGACTTGTAAAATCATTGTTTATTGCTAAAATAAAGTCTTATGCGAGTTACGGCAATAGAAAGTTGTAGGAAAATAAAAAAAATCGAAACACACGATTTTTTGCACCCTTTTTGCTGCTTCGTAGCTATTTAACTGTTTGATGGCCGAAATTTCGAACGTTTTTTCAAGATGGCGGAAAAAGCAATAGAACGAGGATGACGGAAACTCGCATCTATTACTAGCTAGAGGTCTCCCACAACATATAAAAAAAATCAGCGATACCGGACCTTTTGTTTTGAAAACCCCTTTTTGAGTCTCTACTCAGTGGACTATAAGGAAATTTTAGTTTTTTAAAAGAATTACAATTATAAGTTATATATTTAAATCTTTTGCAGTGAAAATAACCAACATTTTGCTTATCCTTCAGTGGAAATTAAACCCTTGCATATTACGCTAAAATCATTGCCATAATATCATTACAGGTATCAAAAGATCATCAGAATTCAAATATAGGTGAAGTTTCAGATGATGGCTACACTTTGAAAGTCACGAACACATTGAAAAGCAACTTAAAAGGACATTTTGGTAAATAAGTCGCATTAGTTTTTTAAGTATTGAATTAAATGATGTACTTAATAGAAATAAACTAATATAGAAAGTAAGACGTGTCTGGGTTGTGTGTTTCTGGCATTACTAAATATAAAATATTAATAAATACATTTTTTAAAATCTAAATCTTGTAAAAAAAATATTTTTTTTGAAACAAGCCGAACGGTGCTAATAGTCCAGGCAACGAAGGCTGAAAAAAGGGTATAGAGGGAAAGTTTTGGAACACAATTTCTGACTTCGTAACTTTGTTTGGACTAGTTAGGAGGTGATTATATCAAAAGTCCCCGCCCCTATAGCCCCTAACACGAAAGGGGGAGGAGGGGTTGACTGACCCATTTTCGGTTTTTTGCTAATCTCGAAAACTATGCGTCTTACTGATATAATTGTGATACACAACCCTCATTGTTGTGAACATCCCTCGAGTGTTATAATATCTTGTATTTCGAGGTATCCGCTTAGCGAGATATCCGCTTTTGAAAGCCTGTAATTTTGGAGAAAACATTTTTTCCCACATTTTTCCTCTTTTTAAACCGGATAATTCTTCAATAATGCACCGAAACACTAAATGTTAGCTCCAGAGTGGTAGATAATTTTTTTTCAATATATCTTACTTTACTATTATCTATTTTCCTTCAAATTTTAAAGCAGTTTAGTGTTAACGTGAAATGTGATTTTTTTGCGTCAACTGTCGACTAATGAATCTATGGATTTCCTACCATTCCCAGTCAACGTTTTGGGCGAAATATCCACTATTATGTACACTTATTCTGTACTGAACGTCTAAATAATAACAGATACTCATTTTGTAGGCATGCTGGCACTTAATTTTCTCACACTTAATTAAAAAGTTCTAGACCATTTTCGTATGAAAATATTTTGCTGTGACCATGTTTCTGCATATGAGTTTCTATTAAACATCTTGATAGTATATAGCAGAAGCGCTATAGACTCAAGAAGTCTGTTGACATCCATTTTACCGAAGAAACCGAGATAAACGTCAAGCAGGATTTTCTGTAACAATTTGAATAAAAGTAGGCTCATAAGCATGCTTAAGGTGAAGCTTGAGGACAATGGGATCAGGACCCTTCAAGCAGAAAGTGATGCAGACGTTCTTATTGTGGATACGGTTGTAGAAAAGTCGAAAAAATAGCGATGGCTTTGTAGGTGAAGATAGTCCTCTTGATGGGTAAAGCTGATGAGCATAAGGACATTACTTTCATAAAGTTTGCACGTGGGAAGACGCATGATTCTTTCTTCTCGTCCCAAGAGCTTCAGCAACTGGGTTTAAAGGGCGTGTTATTTTTGCACGCATTTACTGGATGCGACACATCTTCCGCATTTCGAAAAAGCAAGGTCGCATTTGCGAAGCTGAATCTAGAGTCGCCAGAGGTCCAGAAAGCAGCAGCGGTCTTTTCGGACCTTTCCTCAACCACTGATCAGGTTCAAAATGCAGGCGAAACCTGCATCTTGAGGTGGTATGGGGCTCCAACGAAAGAGGCCTCCCTCAATGCCTACAGGTGTAAGTCATTGTAAGATCAGTGGCCATCATCAAGCCTGATATTTCGTCTTCCTCCCACCGAGGGAGCAGTAAAACGGCATTCACTCCGAACATTCCGCCAAGCTGAACTGTGGCTGGGAAATGACCTGCCTCCTCAGATGTATGGGTGGAAGATTGAGAACTGCCTGCCTGGTCCCAGTGCACAGTGAGTTAGCAGCAGCACTTGACGATATTCTGAAATTTTTTTGCAGATGCATGAAAGACTGCCAGCTCAAAGTGTAGCAGCAAAAGAGCAAGTCTCAAATGTTCTTCAGTATGCCAAAATTGCCAGGGGACTTGCCTCAATGGGGTCTCTCAAGTTGACTCCGAAGATGAAGATAAGGGGATCATCTGACCGTTTTCCCACTGGGGTTCCAACGAATGAAATAAATAAAATAGAATATGAAAATAGATAAAATATTAAAGTAACAGCGTGCCTACAAAATGAGTATCAGTTATTTAGACATTCAGTATAGTTTAAGTGTATAAGAGGGATTGTCAGTCCCATAGAGCTAATGCATTAGTTTTGGAATCGCAACTTCCACAAATGTATTGCTTTGCCATGTTAGCCCTTTTTCCCCAGGTACGAGAATCAACATATCATCGAAATGAAACAAATTTGAAACGAAAATTTTACCTAGTTTAATTATATATTTTTTAAATGCCAAAAATATACAGCAGATGGCAACACTATTTTAAAACTTAATTAATAATTAAATAACCGGATGTTATTTTCTTTTCAATTTTGTTTTAAATTGATGTTATGATGATTCCCATACCTAGTGAAAATAGGATAACATGGCAGAGCAATTTTTTTTGCAAAATTTGCGATTTCAAATCTAATGCATTAGCTTTATGGGACTGACAGTCCCTCTTCACTCAACACTGAAACTGCTTTAAAATTTGAAGGAAAATATATAAAGTAGTAAAGTAAGATATGTTATTGAAAAGGGCCAATATTTAGTAGGGCCAATATTTAGTGTTTCGGGGCATTATAGAGTTATCTGTCCAAGTAAGAGGAAACATGTGGGAAAAAAATTATTATCCAAAATTACTGACTTCCAAGAGCGGATATCTCGAATACTGTACAATATATTAAAACACTTGAGGGGTGAAACTTTTAGCAAATTTAATCGGCTTTCAATTTGTGTATTACAATTATATCGGTAGGATGCATAGTTTTCGAGAAATAATCAAAAAAACGAAAAATGGGACATTCAAACCCCCCTTCGGCTTAGGGACTAGGGGCGGGGACTTTTGATATGTTTACCTCCTAACTAGTCCAAACAAAGTTATGAAGTCAAATTGTGTTCTAAAACTTCCCTCTAACTCTTCGTTACCTGGACTATAAGCCGAAGAATCTTCCCGCCACCACTGAAAGGCTTGGGTTATTGTTTTTTTACGAGCCAGAGTGTCTGTGATGTAAGATCTATCAATACTTCGATCCTAACTACAAGAGATGCGGCTGCTTTAGGAGAAAGTGAGAAACAATTTCACTGTTTTTTTCTCTATCTTTGTAATTCGAGGCTAACTACAAGAAGACGCGTGTGTTTTAGGAAAAAATTGGTCATATTCTTAAAGCAGGTGCAAAATCACTGTCATGGAACGGGTATGCTGTAGAGTGACGTTATGCAAAACTTGCCTTCTGTCTGAAAGCATTTTTTTTTGCATTCATAGCTTCGTATTCAAGATATATATTGTATTATATTCATTATTTGTAAGATAATGCTTAAGAACAATTGAATAAACAATTTTGCATAGAAAACAAGCTAATTTTTAAGAAATTTGTTTGTTCCAGATGCAATACACGAAGCTATGCTACGTTTACTTGAAAAAGGATTGCGGGTACCTCAACCGATTAAAAATCTAGAGGGGAAAACGTGGAAACTGGAAACACTTCCACTTCAAAAATCAGGTGTTATATTGTTTAAGTTTTGAAAAAAATATTTCATCCTATTAAATGCAATAAAAAAGATAGGAATAATGACCATATTAGCCTACAATGCTGTAAAGTGCTTCATTAACGACAATAATTTAACATATGAGCGATTCCCCATTAACATTTTCTTGTTTAAAAATGCCCAAACAAAAATGTAACAAACATTTTTTGATAATTAGAAACATTTTAAGAAAATCACCTGTAATTATAATCTACGAAATCAATATACAGCAGTTGATCAAATAATAAATCATTTAAAATAAATTGTTACAGTACAAATATGTTTTCTTTTTTATATTTAAAATTTAATTTCTTTCTCGCAGAGGGAAAGGTAGCACAAACTTTGCAATGTGGAATCCATCTCTTGACATACATACCGGGAGTGCCTCTGGCCACCGTTGACACTAACAAAAAAATATTTTTTCAATGGGGTGAACTTCTGGCGAAATTTCACAAAAGTGTGGAAGTAAGTAAAGTTCTATTTTTGTTTTATGACAAATATATTTTGTGGTATTTAACTAACGCTTATTTATAAAGCTTAGTGAATTGACTACGGCGTGCTTACCACGGTATTTTTTTTTTAATTAAAATGTCTTAAAATTAACAATTGAATATCTGTTGAAGGTAGTAGGGAAACAAATGTTCAATGAATTAGAAAAAAAAACGGTAGGTCATAAAATGATCTTGGAGGAATCACCTAAAATAGTACTAAACTTGTTTTTTCTTTTGCAAAAACTAATCTTCAATGCTATTTATGCTATTATTTCTATGCTATTATTTATAATCTACAAGTCTTCAATGTTTAATTTATGAGCTTTTTTTAAGACTAAACCATATATTTTTTTAGGATTTCATCTGTCCTGCCCTAATGAAACAGACGACATTCTTGAATGCCAAAAATTTCGAATTTGCGACTACGTTTTTGCACTCTCTGCGAGAAGACGCAAAACCATTTGTTCAAAATGTACTGAAAAGATATCCATCTGAATACAAGAATCATATATCTTACTTACCAACAGGTAATAGCACTATTAAACAGGGTAGTTATACATTGGTCATATCAACATTTCACTGTCGTTATTGTCTCTGTGGCGTTGCCGTGGCTTGTTTCCACTGTATGACTTTTGGCGTAACGGTACTCTGTAAAACTGGTAGCAGCATTTTTTTTCATCAAGGAAGGAAAATTCGGAAGCATTCTAGAAAATTGCATAAAACTGTGGTACGACGCGCTATGGAAAGAGTTTATTTACTTTTAACGTTCTATTCCCACCCTTTTGGGTTAAGCTATGCTTACGACTTGACGTTTTTTTCTGCAAAAATTTCTGTCAGTAAAAATGTGTGTGTGCAATATAAAGTTAATGCATGAATGGGCATGCCTGTAAAAGTTCCTTTTAATTTCCTCGTTTGGAAGAAAACGTCCGGATTGCATTTTACAGTAAAAAACATTCTAAAGTAAAGTATTTAATGTCATTTAGTTCAGTTTACTTAGTCAGTAAAATGAGAATTCTTGATGTATGGGTTGCGCCCTAGCTTTTTGCAATACTTTTTCAGAGAAAAAAGTTTAAGATGAATCTGTAAGATACCTTATAAGCTGATATTTCAAGCGCACTTTTTATGCTTTCAACATTATTGCAACATTCCACCAGGGCTCCTCCACGGCAACCTGCAATAGTATCCTCCATGTCATGATGTCTTAACCAACTACACCTCGCCGGCGAACATTGTATATGATGTTTCTGTATTGAAATGTGTGCATCGAACTTTTTTGTTCTAATCTTCTACCAGGGTTCCTCCACGGTGACTTCAACGACCTCAACATTCTCGTCCGGCCAACAGAAGAGACCGGCAGCTACTGTGTAGACGGCATACTGGACTTTGACGACATGCACCACGGTCCATACGCCTGGGACCTAGGAATGCTTTTAGGACATGCCCTACTGGTGAAGAAGACGATTGATCCTCTAGCAGCAGTGGGACATGCCGTGGCCGGATACCAGAGCGTCAGGAGACTGAGCGAAAAAGAAAAGTCGTTTATTACGGTGAGAAAGAATCTTTTCAATTGTTTTTTCTCGCCTTTAAATGTTTGAGGCACTTGATGCCACTTTTTTAAACTTTTCTTTTTCGCAGCTTTATAATATCGAAAAATGTTTTGGCCTGATAATTGTAATGAACCTTAGCTTTGTGCTTTTAGCCCTATTTTATAAGAACACAAAATTGGCCGCTGAGCAATAAGAAAAAAGGTATAAAATTGCCTGCTCTCGTATTGGCCCTAGTTGTCACATGGCCTCTTCGTCATAAATAACACTATTTCGGCATTCGTAAACCTTGTATCAGTCGTGGTTTCATAAAAGAGCGTCCAAAAAGTGCGAAAAGGCCTATGTAGCTATCTATTCGGAAGAAATAATAGCCTTCGGTCACAACGCATCCGCTAAATGAGGATGCATCGCTAGACTCGAATTCTAACAAACGACTCTAGCGAAGATAAAAACTGATTGCGCAACACAGCGCTATCTAGCACCTTAATGTGCGTCTTCAGCCTTACTTACCAGGGCTTAGTTACAATTGGGTGTAGACCATTTGTTCGTTGAATTTGTGGTTTCTACTGTGAAAGTGTGGATGACAGACACAGCATTTGTAAGTTGGTATATATAAGCTTATTCTTTATTCTTTACTTTGAAACGTAAGAGGAAGAAATAATGTGAAAAATAAATTATTGAAAAGACAAGATCGTTGTAGCTACAAAAAAGAATGAAAAAAACGTCTGAAGTTCACTTTCTGACTTTAACTGCTTACAACCAAGTGAATACAAAGATACACTAAGGATCGAGTTCATTTAAAATCAAAGAAAAAACCTAACCGAAATCAACAATCAAATGTTTCGTTTTGGCTACTTCCTTTTAATGAAAAATTTAATAAAATGTTGGAAATTAAGTGGTTAATAAACAAATGAGTTTATTTCTTATTACTTGAACCGCCAAATACTTAAATATTTTGCAAATTTGTACACTTTTATGATAACTAAAATATATTAACGATATGTATCGGTTAAATACAATTCTACATCAATTATTTTCCTTTCTTGTAGCTGGCCATGGAGTGCCGACTTTGTATGCTGTGTCTTATTTCAACAGTTGTAGATAAAGATCCCTACATTAAGAAGCTGGCAGATTTGAAGCCTAAAATCGAAGTGTTTAAACTTCTGTTTAATGACGGCAGTGAGCGTTTGTTAAGTTAAGACGATTACACAAACTTAGTTTAGAACTATGATGCTTTTAATAGTTGTTATGGGTCTAAATGTGATTTACTTCAAATGGAAAACTTCGTCGGCAACTCGAATGATTGGTTATATTCGTTGGTCGTTCTTTTCAAATCCTTGTTTTAATAGTTTAAGTTGTATTTATTTAACTGTTTGGCCCTTCGGATCATGAAACTCAAAATGTTGGTAATATATGTGATGCTTGTGTAAAGACAAACAACGAGCTTATAATTTTCTTAATGCATATTCTAAACCATTTTATATTCTACATTTAATATATAAACTTGTTACACTATATGAAAAAAATAAAAATAATGGAAATAAATTTTTAGTGTGGTGTTACTTAAAAAAACTTTTTAAATTACAAATATAGTTTCTCACAAAAGTTACTGAGCTATTTAAAGCAAAAAATTATATTTAAAAAAACCTTGATTTTCTGTATATTTTAAAAGTTTACATCTTGAAATTGTTATATTCACCTATTGAAATGTACTTAAACATGTAATAAATAATATTAAAACTATGTTTTATACGTGTGAGTACTTTATTACCTTTTTGAAATAAGAGATTTTTATTAGAAAATTTGAAGTTAAAATTTACGGAGTGTCTACGTACACGGGCACCGTACAAGCATTGCGCGTAAGGGTAGTAACTGCGCAGGACCGAGGCTTATTAACAGTTTTAGTTCGATTCACCCTTGACCACCGTAGCTTAGTGGTAGCATAAAAGGTTCGTATTCAAAAGGTCTCGGGTTCAAAACATGCTTTCGGGCATTTTTAACGTTTTCATGAAGTATTTAAATTTCTATTTTTTTAAACTTTCATCGCAAATGGCTAGAATTGATGTTTTTTTAGAGAACAAAATTCCCGGGGCCCAAAAAAAAGTAATCTCAACTTTCAAGTATATCATGTCCGTGCAGGCAATGTAAGCACGGTTCCAGTAAGCCCGTTAAGTTCCATGCGCGTTAATACCCGTACACGTAATGCGTGAACGGTGCCCGTGCGCGTAGCCTCTGCCTAAAATTTAAAGTCTTTTACATGTAATGGTTTTCATTTCTTCTCCGTTTTAATACAGACATTTTTGCAGAATTCTTACTTTTTTATATGTAGTCTATTTGAAGTAGTTAAATTTTCTCCCATTTCTTGCTGCATAAGTTTTCCCCTTTTTTTTGCATTCTACATGGCTTCCTTGCAAGTAATTGCTAGCTTGGAGAAGCCTCTCGACGATTGCAGATTTGATGCACTCTCGGAAACGAATACTCAAAAACGACGAAGTTTTCCTTAATTTTAACGAAGCCGTTTACTGGCCAATGCTCAGATTTCCTTTCCTCAAAGTGAGGAAATTTTATTCGTCATTTTTATGAGGATTCGAATTTCGTAAAATGTAAGGAAATATTTCGTCATTCTAGTTTCGTTAAACTGAGTATTTTTATTTATTTGAGAGTTTAGCATCGTCATTTTTGAGCATGGGAATTTTGTTTTGATAGTTCTAGTTTCGTTAAATTGAGGATTATTATTGTTCATTTGAAAGTTTAGCATTGTCATTTTTGAGCATCTATAACATACTGGAAACTGCTGGGCAGGCTGGCACTTTATGTTGTACTTCACAAAATGCTGCTTCAATCGTCAGTACTTCAGCCGTATCATTACAGCAGTTTTGTTTTCTAAAAAATATGAAACATTTAATAGATTTTTCAAAACTTAATTAGGCCAATCCTTATAAAGGTGAGTCTAAAAACATCAGAAAACAACAAAACAGCTAAAACAACAAATATAGGATTTATTCATCTAACAATTTTAAGTGGAATTTTAACACATCAAATTTACTGAAACTTAAAATTTAGGAAGGATTTTTTTTGTGGTGTAGGGGTGGAACAGTTTTCTTAGTTATGCATTTGAACAATAAAATAGTACACAAAATTCCAGGTGGATAATTTTCTCAAACATAAATTTCAGAAAGAACTTTTTTAAAAAAATAATTCTGTTTAAAAAGTTGGGCTTATTTTGAGTTTTATCGCTTCCAATTTTATTTTGCTTTTAAATATTTCAATTAGAGATCCAAATCCTTATTCCTGAAGCTTGGAATCAACATAGTTCATGGCATAAAACTGTATAAAATATAATTAAATCAATTTTAGTTGTTTCTTCGAGTTAATCTCCTACTTCTCTATCCGATATTTCTTCATTTTTTAAACCCATAAAATTTATGTTGAAAGACGCGAAATCGAAACTACAAATATTATTTGCACATGTTTACAATCTAAAAACAATAATAAACTCTAAGCAGTGGAAACTAGTTAAGTAAGTTGTTACCTCGTAATTCCAAACACTAATATCCAACGCATCACCTAGTGTAATCGAGGAAATTTACGGTGAATATTCTCAAGTGGTCCTGGTTGAAACACACTTAAAAACTGTTTTAATTATCGTTTTCACAATAATAAAAAAAGTATACTATTATTGTGGGCACATTGGATCACTGGAATCAATTTGCCCAACATAGAACGAACCAGCAGTATACCTAATAAGCTACACATCTATTCAACAGTATTAACACAAACATACAAGCACATAATAGAGTTGTCAATAAATTGAAATGCATTTTAAATAAATGCTTATAATTTTTACGAATATAAATTCTAACGCTTCACACAACATTTCTTCATTAGGGGTATACATATTTTTCACTTGATTTAAAAAAGAGGGGATATTTTAAAAAAAAATCTCTGGTAAGATCTTAATTAAAGAAATACATATGGTGTATAATTATTTCAACAAATTTAATGTAGAAATTTTATACACATCTAGTTCCTTAAGAATTTCTAAATAATATGTATTTGTGAACTAAAGTTTGGATAATGTTATTCAAGACATAAATTACACTATACATTTTAAATAGCTAACAATGCATGTAAAACGTATAGATATTTTAATACACACGTAAAAAATAAGTCCGAAAATGCGAGTTTTAGAACATACCCAGGTAGCACAGCAGTATTGGCCGATGTCGGAAACAAGAGCTCCGGAATATTGGCCGACGTCGGCTAATACCCATCGCCCAATGCATAATGGACTACGTTTTACCGACGCTGGGCAATATCGGGGTGCAATATTGGTTTGGATCGATGTGCAATATTGGGCGATATTGGTAACAAGAACTCGGCAATATTGGCCGTAGTAGGCTCATACCTATCGCCCAATGCATAATGGAATACATTTTACCGACGCTGCGCAATATCGGGGTGCAATATTGGGCGATGTCGAGCGGATAACACTTTATCGATATTTGGCCAGATTGCATTGCGATTTTGGTCAGTATTGTCATGCTGTTTGGGGCAATTTAATTGCATATAGAACAGTTTCTAATTTTGTGAACTTTTCTCTTTCTCAAACAGAACCTTGATACGTGTTATTCGAGTGATTAATATTATAATTTTAGTGATTAAGAATAAAATAGGGCGAAATGTTTACTTTAAAGCTATAGCAATATATTGCTTTCTAGTTTATATTTAAATTTTAACCACTCAAATTACTCGTAGCAAGGTTGTTTTTAAAAAAGAAAAAATACAAAAAAGTTCACAAAATTAGAAACTGTTTTATATGCAATTAAATTGCTCATAACAGCATGACAATACTGGCCAAAATTGCAAAAGCAAAATGGAAAATATTGGAAAATTACTAATACCATGTAAAAATATAATAATGTAGTTATATTTCATACTTACTAATCACCACATTATGCAATTCTATTTCAAAGTTTATTAATAAAAAGATAATACGGTAGAATAGCAAGCTTTATTGTACAAAAATAGATAGAAAATAAATCTTATTATACTGAGCCTTGACCCGTTTACAATGGTTAGCAAAGTGTATACATGACTCTTACAATTATACATTAAAAAAAAAACGAATCACTTAAATACAAAAAAGGAAACACAAGAAAGTAAACTAATTAACAAATTCATCGATGCTAAATATATAATGTCTAAATTATAGAAAAGCTGAAAAATGGTTAGAATTTTTAAGTATTTTTTTCTGAAGGATTCTTAAATAGGGCAAGCTAAAATTATGTGTTCCAAAGTTACATTTTCGGATGTATTACACAATATATTACAAATGTACAAAAATATGTAAACAATAGCAAAAAAGAATTTTGTGAAAATAGCACAGTAGCCACAGTTGCCAGGCCCTTAAAATAATAGCTTTAGTAACCTATTTAGTACTGGCAGAACTCCAATCGTCCAATAGAGTTTAATTTAAACTATAGTCTTCCAATTGTACAACTCGTTTCTTCCAAGGACCAAGCGAAGAAGAAAGAGAAAAACCGCATTCCTGTCGCCAATGTCCGCCAAGCAGATACAATTACGGAAACCCTCCTAAAAAATAAAGTGGTTCTGCCCCTGTACTCTTCATATATTCACTCATTGAAAAACATCTGATTTGAACAATTATTCAAGTTTTAAATTGCATACTTTTAACTTTAAACTGTCCAAAGCAAACTTATTAAAAAGTTGTGTGTTAAAGATAACAAATGTATATTTTTGAAAACCATTTATAATATAACAAATTTCTGTATTTTCAAAAGGAGCATATAGATATAATGGAACAAAATAATCGCTTTTAAGCAAAAGTGTATAAAAGCTGTTTTTCTATTCTGCAAAAGCAATAGGCGCAACGAGCACGAGCCAAGTATTTTTTAAAATTTTTATTTTCTAAATTATTTATTTCTAACTATTTTTAAAAAAAGTCCACTACTTCAAACTACACTGTTAAAAATTTTGGCTCACGATTGCATCGGAATCCTGACATTTTCTAGCTGGCACCACTATTTGGAGCGTACACTCTTAAGGTATAAGTACACCTTTGAAAAAGTGAAAAATGACTAAAAATTGCAATTTTATTTTTGATAAATATGCTCTGTTTATCCAGCTTTCTAATGGTACCAAAATCATAAAAATCCATGCAATAGTTTTTGATTTACAAATATTTTCGTGCAAGCCTTTCTGAAAAATGGTTTAGTTTCGGTTTCATGGAAGTTAGGCTTAGTGTTATTTTTTTTAGTTTCAGTTTTGAAATTAAAACGTTTTAGAAATACATTATTAATTTTTATAAATTAAAAAATATATATTATTTTGTAAATTGTCAGGTAAGTTAGTTAACTGTAATCTTAACTGTAAGTTGAGTTGTTTGTTTTAATAAACGCGAATCAACTACACGTTTTTTCTCTCGAAAATTGATATTCCGTGTTAAAAATATGGGTTCAGCGTCTCGAAGAGGGAGTAAAAGAAGAAAATATCGTGGTAACCAGCATAATTCCAATAATAATGAAAGAAATGAAACGGCTGCTGAAGAAAATGTTGTTGAAACTCAAACTGAAGATGTTCCACCGGCAACAGTAACCACTGAATCCGCCTCGGAAAGAAAACTTCGAAGCAATCAAGCTCAAGTCAAGCCCAAAGACCATGATGGGAAGAACTTTATTGTGGATATGAACTGTTTAACCAGTTTGGTCAGCAGTTTTGACTGTCCACATTGTACTTCGAAAACCTTGTTTGTATACGAAGACACTGAGTCCAGGAATGGTGGGTACACCGAGTTTTTCATATTATGCTACAACTGTGAGTACCAAAGCGAGGATCCCATTCCGTCAACAAAAAAGACCGGACTAGCACCAGATGTAAATCGAAGGATGATATATGCCATGCGACAGCTTGGATGTGGTCACCGAGAAGCATCAACCTTCATGTCCGTGATGAACCTGCCTCCTCCACCAAACCAATCTGCCTACAATGCAGGTGCAAGGAAGATTTTGTTGGTGGTGCAACAGCTTGCTGACGAAGTGATGCGGATGGCGTCTCATCGTGTGAAGGATGTTACCCAGACTACGGAGTGTGGCGTTTCCGTCGATGGGACCTGGCACAGAAGAGGATACAGCTCCCTCAACGGCGTCATCACCACAATATCCATCAACACCGGAGAGATTTTGGATGTCGAGGTCCTCTCTAAGCACTGCCACGGTTGTCAGAAAATGAACAAGGAGGATAAAACCACAGAAAAGTTTCGAAAATGGAAAGCCGCCCATGTGTGCTCAGCCAACTGCACCGGATCGTCCGGCGGCATGGAGGCCTGCGGTGCGACACGCATCTTTCTACGCTCCAAAGCACTACGTGGTTTGGAGTACATACACTGTAAAAAAAAACCTGTTGTTTTTACAGTTAAAAACTGTCAACTTAGACGCCAGTTAATAACTGTTTTTTTTACAGTTTAAAACTGTAATTCTTTTACAGGAAAACTGTAATTTTAACAGAGAAAAACTGTTAATTTAGCAGGGAAAAACTCTTAATTCAATGGTTTTCCCCTGTAAATTTAACAGTTTCTCCCTGCTAAAATAAAATACCCAATACTAGCCCTCGCGACCGAGTAATTACTTAGTCGCAGAAGGTTCAGTATTGGGCTCGCACGCAAGAAGTTCCTGGAAGAGGTATGGACCGGGCCCGGTTTTGATCCAGGAACCTCTTGCGTGCGAGCCCAATACTGAACCGTCTGCGACAAAGTCATTACTCGGTCGCGAGGGCAAGAATTGGGTATTTGTGCTGAACGATGATCTCAATCACGTGATTCTTTGCTCGTCTTCAAATTTCCCCCGCGGGCAGGTGCATTTGATGGATTGTGAGTGTGACGTCACGTTAACGAAGATAAATACAGTTATTAACTGTTTTTCTAAAAAACAGTTTTTAACTGTAAAAAATAATGTATTTAACTGTAAAAACAACAGTTTTTTTTTACAGTGTAGAATTCTACGGTGATGGCGACAGCAAGGCTTTTGTGGATGTGTGTGCCCAAGACCCGTACGACGGCAAGGAAATTGTCAAGAAAGAATGCGTTGGTCACTACCAAAAGCGACTCGGCACTGCCCTCCGAAAATTGAGGAAAGAAGAAGCGGCTGTGAGAGGAAAAGGTAACCTAACCTTGAAGAAAGTCAACAAAATGCAAAACTACTTTGGCATGGCCTTACGAAGTAATACTTCATCCGTGAAGGTAATGTACAATGCAATTTGGAGTACATTCTATCACTTGTCCGCCACAGAAGAACATCCGCTTCATACCAAATGTCCCACTGGAAAGGAGAGCTGGTGCACCTACCAAAAGGCTGTTGCTGCAGGACGTGTTGATGATTACAAGCACAAGGAAGGCTTACCCCTGGAGATATTGAAGCATATCAAGCCTGTTTACGAACGGCTGACAGATGAAAAAATGCTTGCCAAGTGTTTACACGGGATGACACAGAACGCGAATGAGAGCTTCCATGGGACCATTTGGAAGCGATGCCCTAAAACCAAGTTTGCTGGCATCCATGTATTGAAGTTGTCAACCTACGATGCGGTAATCCACTTCAATTCTGGGAATAAAGTTGAACTGGAAGTCATGAAGCGCCTGGGCATCACCCCTGGACATTTCATGGTGGAAGGCATTGCCAAGCGAGACAAAACCAGAATATCGGAATGTGCTCGTCATTCAACTCCTGCAAGAAAACTGAGGCGCAAACATATCCGAGGGGTCAAGAAGAGCAACTCTGACAAGATTTGCAAAGAAGAAGGTCCAACTTATGGTGCTGGAGATTTTACGTCGTTCTATGTGCCCCCCATAGAGGAGGTGCCGTCTGAAAAATAGGTAAATACAACGTTTGAACAAACCCATAATTTTCCCCATCCTTTATTTACGTTTGTTGGCTATTTTTATACACAAATGTAAACAATTTTTGAAGGGTCGATTCTTATTATAGGATCGACCCATACAATACCAATATGAGAACCCACTACACTACACGCACACTTAAGCCAACAAACCCTCCTTCTTTGTGCTGTTCAATAATTTTCTGTCCTTTTATTAACATAAATAAGCAAATTACAATAATTTTTATGTATGGACTGATGGTTAACATCAAGTTTTGTAACAGTAATGCATCAACCCTTTTGAAATGAACAACTTCCTAAAAAAATATGTGTTGAAAACTTTGAGTTCATTTTCTGAAGAAAGTTTTTTTCTGCATTTGCACTTCACTTAAACAGTGATATCTCAAGCTCTATTTAAAATTTTTTAAATTGGTTTTCAACTTTGTAATCAGAAATGTTTGGAGCATGTTTTGTACCTCAGACTTTTGTTTGTGTTTGTAGATAAATTTTTTAGAAGCTTTTAACTATAAAAAAGTGGGGGGAAAATTTGTTTTATTTTAGTGTTCTAGGATAAAATTTCATATAATATGTTCTATTTAAACAAAGAACTTGATTGAGGTACAAAACATTAAAAAAGGTTTAATAAACATATTCCAAAAAGAATTAGCTCTCTAAGTATAATAGAATTTGCATAATTTCAAATCAAAAATTAGGTTAATTAGCGTACTAATTGCTAATTAAGTAATTAATTAATTGAGTTTTGTAATTTTTTTTAACATAAAACACTTAGTCTATGGGTACCTTATTTATGGTATAAATTTTAATTTTTTTCATAAGAAAATAAAAAAAAAAGTTGTCTAAGGTATACGTATACCTTAAAACAATAGAGTGGATTTTTCACTCAAAAAAAAGAACGAAATATATTTCAACAACAATCAATCCTTCTGAGTGTGTTTTCTCTCAAAAAAGAACACTTTGTGGAAAAAGAGGGATTTTAGAATAACTTTCAACCAACTGAAATACAAATTCAATCTTTTTCGTAGGGAATTTTAATTCGTCTTTTGAAAGAGAAATTTTAAAACGTTGCCATGGGTTTTGTTTTGACGAAGTCTGCGCCATTTTGTATTTGGCCATGTCCTTCTTAATTTATATTACTTCTTTCGGGTTCGTTATATTTTCATCTGCAGATTCTTCAAGAATCGAAAATGTTGAATTAATCCACTTTATAAGTGAACCCTTTGTATTGTACTACTATTTTTTAAATAATAAACTTTCTTTACGAAAACATTTCTAATTGATACGAGGAGGGCATTTTATATCGAGAGTTATTCGTTATAGGATGGGAACAGAAGTGAGCAAAAGAAAAAGAAAAGCAATGGCCAAGAAACAGATCAGCAATCAAAAGCTTAGAAAGCAGCGAGGAAGACAGTGTCTTAATAATGGACC
>JAFNEN010001269.1:0-59515 GCA_019343175.1 Oedothorax gibbosus
GGCTGCTGGCTCGGGATGTCTTTGTGGACCTGCACTGGAATACTGGGGAGAGGAATCTCTGCATTGGGGTCAGCACTCACCAAGTACAAAATTGCAAAACGAGCGCAGAGGAAACGGAAAAATAGGCAACTGGCCAATAAAGGAAGCAAGAAAGAACAGATCAAGGAAGATGTTTAATTTTTTCTCTTTACATTTCTGACAAAACGGTGGAGGATAAAGGGCGTACCACGCAGACGCTCATTCTCTATCAAAGTTCAATATATACCAGTATCTATAATAATAAAAATGAAACATTGTGTGTTTGTTGGTGTGTTTTCCTTATCGACTCTTAAACTAGACATCTTTTTGACTCGTAACTTGGTGCAAATGTGTAGTTCATACTTAGATTACGATATTCGATTTTACAGGGTTCAAAAAGTTCAATTTTTAGAAAAAAATTCGAATTTTCTGAAAACACTACAGGGGTATTCTCTGTAAAAGGGACAAATCGATGTCCCGGATACTTTGCTCTTTATTTTCAAATTATACATGCATGTTTGTGATTCATTAGTGTAAACTGGCCCACAACCTAACTAGTCCCACTTAAAAAATATCGAATAATTAAAATTTACTTACAAACATTTCATTTAAATACCCGATTTGTCACTCCCTCACACTGTCCCTGCATGCTTTTACAACTTTTAAAGTCCTAAAAAAGGCCGTTTTAAATATATAATCCTCTTTGACGGAACTATTTATGGTTAATTAGTTTCTGTAATTTCCAAAAATGTATCTGATGCTTTTCTACCATTAATAGGTTTATGTAATTTTTTGAGTATGTAATGTCCCTGGGTTATTGAGTCACTCCTATAACACTGCTTTAAAGTTCAATTAAAATATTACTAGACGACTAAGAAATCGAATTTAAATTGACATGTTATTCTTAAAGGATTGAGGCTTCTAAATCAGCCATCAGTTGTTTTGATCCATGAGTGATAACGTTTTTACAGTACTTTTAGTATTAAAAATATCATGGGAGTCTTTTACTGTCGTCACTCACTCAATCTCATTTACTGATTATAGATAAGTGCGAGAAATTTTTTACTAGTCTCAAATTGTGGGAATTTTAATGTAGATTAACATACAATCTCTAAACCTTATAAAAAAATTCTTTGAAAATGATGTTATTTGACTTTTCCTACGGAATCGTCACTCACTCATACGTCACTAACTCACATATCAGCCTTGAAGGTCAGTCCACATTGGATAACTTCATCTTGGCTCTTTCTTTCCAAGCGCATTCAATACCGATCGGTTGTTCCGCTTCAACTGTAGATTTTTAAAAAACGCATGACTTTAGATATTTCACGATAGTGATTATTCGTATCTTCTTCTACGTTATGATCAAGAGTTAGGGTTAGTTTTAATTATCCTTACACAAGTGCTACACTAGGGCTATCTATGACGGGTATCGTAATTTAGAACCACAGTCGCGTTATCATCAAGAGATTTATGACGAATAACTGTAAAATAAAATGCGGTTGCAATTTTTTTAAGCCGCTCTTCTCGATCAGGAGTCGTTTACTCTAATCACGTTATACGCATATTATACTTATTTAACACAATTTATTCCATTGAAATTATACTTGACAAAATATAAGTAGTATGCCAATATTCAAATATATGGTCGGTGTCGACCTAATCACTTGACTAGGGATCTAAATTACGACGCCAGTTGCCAATTGGCCCTCATGTAGCTATAGTTTGACGGTGTTTCAAACTAACCCAACCAAACTTTCCCATTTAAAGAAAAAACTCGCATTCCTATAGAGATACATATCGTGTACTCTTTCTACTGTAGGTTTAGTGCGCCTTTTATTCAACCAAACTTAAACCCACATTAGATTTAAATCATGCGTTTATGAACTGAAACAACATGCGAAACTTTTGGGGCAAGTAAAAAAGGCATGCAATGTTTTCGGTGTCGCATGCGCATATATATTGTCTGTTGCACATGCACAGTATCTAAATAAGTTTACGTCAGTTGTCAAGTATGGAAAATATGTATTTTAAAAAAAAATCATCAAATGGATCCTAACCATTTTTTTACTATATACGAATGTGTGCAACGCATATAAAGAAAATTATTCAATAAGAAATTTTTTTTTTCTTCAGTTTTTAAAAGTGCAATTTGTCCCATTTACAGAGAATGACCACTGAACTGAACTGAAACTCTGGAATAAGCATCCCATGAAAAGCTGGTGAAGCCTATTAATGGGTCACTTGGCGACAGCTTTAGGGAGAATATGTGCCACATTTGGCATGAATTCGCCGATCACAATTGACACTTGACTTGACAGTTTGCCTTGAATCGTCAAAATCGCTTGCCAAGAATAGTACTCCAAGGAATTTTTTTTAACACCTTTTTTGCTCAAATTCGATCATTTTTTTCTTCTTTCGTGTTGCCATCAACTGAATAAATTAAATTAAACGTAAAAAATAAACTAAAATTAAAACCAATGCTTATTTTATTCTGTTGCCATTACTTTCTGAAAATAAATTCATAGTTTGAAAAATTATTGACATATTTCGCTTGCTTTCAGTCCAGTCTCTATTTTACGATTTTATTGAGAGTTGGTTGGGTTGGTTGGTACATATATTTCCGGCTTGTGTGCTTGATCAGATACCCGCTTATAAACCTTCGTTAAGTAAAACAGACACAGACATAATTTTTACTGACACAGAGAAAGAAATTTTCAAAATTGCGAAGGCGGGAATTGAACCCGCACCCTGTATATCTTGCGCAGACTGCTAGGGTAATGGTCAGCGATCTTAACCACTAGGCCACCCGGCCCTCTTTATTGAAGGTTTAGGTGATGATTTGAGCAATACATGTATCTATGCATATTCAAGCTATTACTGTGAATTTTAACTATGACGTTTGTTCAAGGCCATCGCACTAGAGCTGCTTATTTGGGTTTTATGTCTTCATTTTTTCGACAAATGCGTGGCCAAACTCGCAAAAACTCTAGCGCCACCCACAGAAAACATGTGCAACTACAAGGAAAAACCAGCAAGCAGAAAGCCGTTTGATGGAAAAATGGTAGAATCGCTTAGAGTGAATTGCGAAACTACTATTTCACAAGATTTTAAATAATTATTGTTGCGTAGTAGTGTCTTCTGATTTTATAGTCTGGTCTCCGACACCTTTCATGCTTCAGCCCTATAAAGTTACGAAATTCAAGACGTTTTATGTAGGGAGTACTTAGGCCACTTCTAAAAAACCGGTTAGTGGCCCTTTAAACAGGTCTTTAAGGTTAGTCGGATTGGTGTTTGGGTCAAAAATGTCGATTTTCTGTTTTTTCTTTTATTATTAATCTGCATATCTATAGCTTTAATTTAACACCAAGATTATCGATTTCTTTTTAGTTGTTTTCTTTTTATTAGCATTTTTCAAAAGTTCTGTATATCACTTCTTACCCATACTTTACTTTTCTTTTTGCGTTTCCTGAAATATAAGGTTTTTCAACAGTTAGGAACATTTTTCTCAGGAACTATGAAAAATATATCAACATGTTTTGTTTTATTATTTCTTCCCCATTAATAGCTCTGATTTAAACTGAGGAATTTTAAATATCGCTGCTCAAAAAAAGTTATTTAACTTTAAATCGGATGCCTGAGAAAAATTACAGTTAGTAAAATTAACATGGGCGAGGTAGAACCATCCGACTGCCCTTAACATGTTTAAGAACGCTGTAGTTCGATTTAAGTCGCCAAAAGGGATGATGAAGAAGATAGAAGTAGGATTTGGTATTCTATAGGAGCTAATCCCAACTTGTCACCATGGATGATCACAATAACAGGGGGTGCAAGATATATACACCAACTTTTTATTCCAATGTTGGGTATGCAAATCTAAATGAACTAAAAAAGCAGATTAGTGAGTTGAAGTAATTTATCACAGATGGCCATAACTTTGACATCACGCTTCTCAATGAGACACACTTAGGACCATGTGAAAGGCTAAGATTTCAAATTACACACTTGTTAGGAAAGACAGACTACACAATAGAGGAAAAGGAGTAGCCATTTATTGTAAGAAAGCTTTAAATGTACTGAGTACATCCTTCCCCAGTTAACTTTAATATAGGTGTGTGCAGTGGTACTTGAGAATGATAACTTCGGTGAAGTGCTTTTAATCTCAGTCTACAATCTGCCTAACATTATTAAACAGTAATCTAGCTGCTCTCTCAAACTCTCGCTTACCAATTATTTTTGAAGGTGACCTTAATGCTAAAAATATCCATTGGAACTGTAGGTCACCTACCCAATGGTATCATTCTTTAAAAAGTTTACCTGAGACCAGGGAGTAACTCTGGCTGCCTCAGACGAAGCAACCCATTTTCCAGGATGTCTTGACCAAATACCCGATATTCTATAGACATAATACTCCTTAATGGTATTCCTCATATCCCTCAACCTTAAGTTCGCAATAGCTTTTCTTCGGACCATTATAGCACAGTGACTTTTACTTTTTATGACCGCACCAAACCCTCAGAGAGAACTAGGTACAAGACGAACTGGGAGACTTTTCACACAAAATCAGGCGATAACATGACCATCAACCCCAACATGAGCACAACAGAACACATTGACTATGCAATAGGGTGGGCCGTTTTCCTATGGGGATATTTTTTTTTTCGAATTTGTTACGGGCACAGCAAGAAAAGGGTGCCAAATGATGTTATTAGTTCACACGCAAAAATTTTTTAACATTAAACATTTCTTTTTGCCTCCGAATTTGGTTTGAAATACTTGTATTTTGAAAAAAAATATGAAATTTTAAACTTATCAATATAAATGGGAATTTTTTTAAAAACTATAGCCATAAATTAAAACAAAATCTATTAAACATAGTTTTATTAAGAAAATAATAATTAAGACAATTTTCAAAAAAGACAATATTTGATAATATTAATACAATATTTGATAAAAGGTATGTTACTAATTTTTGATTAATCAATATAAAAAGAAATATAATCTAGCTAAAGCTATGAATGAAATATTTAAAAAGGAGTATAAATTTATAAAATACATAATATGTAATAATATTCATTATAAAAATTTTCAAACTTGATATTCGGATCATATTTATGTTAACCAGAAAGAAATTAAGCGTAACATACCTTTTTTGGGAAAATTGCACAAAAAGTTGACCTTAAACTATAATTACTATGTAAACAGCTTTAATTCATTTATGTTTTATTTGACTCGGAGTATTTTTTCCTGTTTTACCAAATGTTGCTTAATTCCTTTCTGATTTACTTGATAGAGTTATAATGCAGTTCAAAAAATATGGAAGTCCTTTTTGCTATCAAATTTAGGCATTTGTTTTCTCGATTCTATTTGAATCTTTATGTAACCCTCCTTATCTGATTTCTCTGTTATCATAGATGAAGCTTCTGTCACAGCCTTCACTGCTCTTTCTACTGCTTGAGTGTGACATGGAAGGCGCATTATGAAGAGATCATCTTTTTGCTTAGCAAGTGATTGGATTTTCTTATTTGATAAGGATTTTAAAATAGGTGGATTAGAAATGTTTTCTGGCCAGTCAGGCCAATCATGTCAGTGTAGGATTCCGAGTCAAATTTAATGATAGGAAGGCGAAACTGACGAACAGTATTTCTGCGAAAGCTTTGGGCTTTCATAATTCGATTTGCTGCTAGTTCGCGAACATCTTGGTCATCATCAGCCAGCATAGCAAGAAGGATATTTTCCGGATGAGCAAAGAAACAGTTTCTCTGTATCACTGGGTCTATTATTGACCTATGTTCTGTTGACAAGTACCCCGTCGCACTGATGAGTTTGAAAATATGCCGTGCTCCGTCTTTGCAAGAAGAGTGCATTTTGATTTCAAACCAAGTTGGGGCATAAACTTTAATGACATACGTTGCCAAAACCACTAATTTTTCATTTGGGGATGCAGTGGAAACGTACAAACGTAAAATACGATTAGCACGAGTTAGCCATCGAGCATGAGACATTTTACCTGGAGATTTATGCATGAGACCCTTTGGAAACTCACCTGTTGCAACTGCATGGGATATTTGGTATAAATAAGTTTGATCTGTACTAAGGCCTTGAAGAGAAAACTGAGGCAAATCTGATGAAATAGGTTGAAAGTTAACAACAGCCCACATAGCCATTCATTACCCAGTAGACATCTATAAGACGTTATTCAGAAAATCCACGATATCCGTTAGAATGAGAGTTTACCGTCCATCGACGTCTGCTAGATATCCGTAGTTTCCGTCGACTTACGTCTATAGCAAGTCCATTTGACATCGAAATTATAGACATTGCGGACATGTTATAGACTTTCTGGACGAATTTGCGATATAGTAAACGTCTATTAGAGGTCCACAAATTCCATAAGCAGTCGTATGTACTGTGTGGATATCTATTAGACATCCGTAACAACAAAACATTTGTCGACCGAGGTCTACAATATCTATTAAATCTACGAATTCTAGATATGGCAAAATTTTGAAAGTTTTATAGATAGAGGGCGCCACTTAAGAAAGTAAAAAAAAAATTAAATAACATGATATGTGTGTGAAGAGATTCTATTTTCGTTACTTCGGTTGTTGCGGTCGAGGGTAAGCGGAAAGCGAACCTACGCTCTGTATTAAACCTACCGATCCTGAGTCCATCACCCTAACGATTGAGCCAATTTGTCTTTACAATTACTGATACAGTATGGCTTTTAAAGAAAAGCCAACTACGTTTTAACTTGCGCGGTTTTTGTTTTATACAAGAAAGTCCTCGAAAGTTTCATAGAGAAATGAGCATTGAGCATGCACTTTTTTTATATTTTGCTGCTATTTTGAAAATTTAAATTTTATTTCTAAAAAAATTGGCGTAATGAAATGAAACCATGTGTCTATAGTTATCTCATAGTTATTACTATTTTCAATGAAAGTTTCATTAAAATTAACCATATTGACATTTATTATAATTTAGAGTAACTTTCTTTGTAATTTTTCATATTTATAAATTGAAATACTTTAAAAAAATCCGGAAACAAATTTCAGGAAAATCAAGATTGGAATGTAAAATACTTCAGATTTGACTATATATTAAAAATAAAATTCTTAGTTAAAGGCTATCGATTTTTTGGGGGTTTTTGTCCACTTTTTTAATATTATGAAACATCCTGACGAAAAATACACGGAACTAATCAAATTAAGAATGAATCTAAATACTCAAACTTATCAATACCTTTGTATCATTTTTAATTTTATTTATTAGTTATTATATTTATTTTAAGTTTTTAGTTTAAATTTTTCGAACATTTGTTTATATATGTTCGAAGTAACTTTTTTGCAGTTACATAATAAAAATAAAGTACGATTTTTCCTCCAAAATAGTTGGATACCTAATTAAAAAATTTAAAACAAAAAAAATAGACAATCACTAACTACTTTTAAAAATGTCTTAACTACAAACAAAAATTTTCAAATGATGTTTTTATTTTGATTATCATACGCTAGAGAACGCTGCGATTTTTTACAATTTGGCGATCGTTAGAAAGAGATATATTTCAAAATCTGGTAATCACTACCTTACATAAAACTGCGGCTTCTACCTATCCATTTTCTCCGTTCCGCCCTTATTGCCAATGGCCTGGCCTAAGCCTTCTTCCAAGAAAAAACCCCTCCCCTTTACCTCCAAGGGACGAGGGGAATTTACTGGGGGTATTACCGGCTCCGGTATTACAAAGGCAGATATTTTACCTGTATGGTTTGTTTTTAGCAGTTACATGAGCAATTTATCAGATATAAACTAAAATAATAAGTTAGTTGCGAAAAATTTGCAAATTTTGAGCAATATGATAAAAACGATAAAAATTTGTCAGTTCCCGCTAAAGTTTGTAAAAACCACAGATCTGAGATAGAGGCTGATATCTCAAATAAAATTTTTGCTTCAAAAGAAGAGGATATGACAAATATTCTATAACTTTCAGTAGCTACTGAATACTAATGTTAATCACATTTCTAAAGAGCAATTTCTCTCTTGCTGAATGTGTTTTATTATGGAAAGAATTGGGAAAGGAGAGAGATAAATCCATAATTCCATAAATAAATCCATAAATAAATAAATAAATAAATCCATAAATAAATCTATAAATAAATCCATAAATAAATCCATTAATAAATCCATAAATAAATCAATCAATAAATCAATAAATAAATCAATAAATCAACGCATCGATATACGTATCGATATCGGTATACGTATCGATATACGTATCGATATCGCTATACGTATCGATATACGTATCGATATACGTTTCGATATCGATATACGTGTCGATATATGTATCGATATCGATATACGTATCGATATCGATATACGTATCGATATCGATATACGTATCGATATCGATATACGTATCGATATACGTATCGATATCGATATACGTATCGATATCGATATACGTATCGACATCGATATACGCATCGATATACGTATCGATATCGGTATTCGCATCGATATACGTATCGATATCGGTATACGCATCGATATACGTATCGATATCGGTATACGTATCGATATTGATATACGTATCGATATCGCTGTACGTATCGATATACGTATCAATATCGCTATACGTATCGATATACGTATCGATATTGATATACGTATCGATATCGCTGTACGTATCGATATACGTATCAATATCGATATACGTATCGATATACGTATCGTTATCGATATACGTATCGTTATCGATATACGTATCGATATCGATATACGTATCCATATGTAAATCCATAAATAAATCCATAATTCCATAAATAAATCCATAATTCCATAAATAAATAAATAAATAAATAAATAAATAAATCCATAAATAAATCCATAAATAAATCTGTAAATAAATCCATAAATAAATCAATAAATAAATCAATAAATAAATAAATAAATAGCGTAGTTCTAGTGTAACGTTAATTCAATACCAAGCACACCTACATAAGGGAAACAATCGAAGCATCACCAACTCGATGTAATGAATAATTCGAAGTTTTCATTCGAAGTAATTCATTCGAAGTTTTTTCCGCTTCGATAGTATCGATAGTTCGATTGTTCTGGCAAGCTGCCAGAAAACTTCGTCCACTTCGATAGTATCGATAGTTCGATAGTCTCGCTACAGCATATACTATCGATTTTTTACTTCGAAGTGCGCCCGCCATTGAAACTATCGAGTTGCGTACGAAGCTATCGATAGTCTATCGATGTTTAAGGAACACTACTAAGAACTCAGGTACCAAATTTGACCGTAGGTCTTTTACGGAATCTTGTTGTTTACTCAATAAAAAGTTATACATAAGACAGTTGCTGTGTTGATGGCACAAGGCGATGGTTGTAGGATGCACTGCGTGGGAATAGTGACGCGGAACTTTAACGATGATTGTTTTTTTTTTTCTTGTGAAGTTTTGAAGCAAATGTAATAATTTTATGTAGGGATTGAATCAGCGATAATCGTTGGCGGGGAAAATATCCGTTTTACATTCTAGAAGAGTGGTGATAGAATCTTTGGTTGGGATATCGGGGTCAGACGATGACAAGTGTTCTGGACGAAGTTGTAGATATTTCGTGAAAATGCAGTGGGGTTGGATTCTACGATGAATTGAGAATTTGAATGGTACAGGACCCACGATATGTGAACGACGTGACGATAAATGAAGGCTTTGGGTGTGGGTTGACCGGCATGCAGGCGAAGACCATGGTGATGAGCCAGTTTGTTTAGCATTGGCAGCGTGGAAGATTATAGTCCAAAGGTTCAAATGTTGTTGAGACGACGGCCTAAACCCCAATGTTCGGACGATATTTGAGGGTATTTGTGAAGGAATTTTCCATATCTGGTTGACTTGGGACCACTCATTGTAGAATATTAGCACACGAAATACACAAAGTGAGACTGTCCAGACTGTTCGTTAGCATTTTCGACGGGACGGAGCAAGAGATAGCCGAGTAGAATAGGTTTACAGTAAAAGTGTTACGGTGTTATAATGCAATAGGCTGTTACAAATAACAGGGTCTTGACAATAGTATATATTACAATGCCTTTAGTTTCGATTTTTCTTTTTCATTAAAAAAACTCGGACAATTTTGTTTATTTCCACATACGCTTTCTTATTTTGCTGCCGTCTTGACACCTTGAGAATATTTAAACGACGTTGACCTTTCACACATTCATTAAAAAAGACAAAAAAGGGCAATGCGTAGCCGATGAAAAGCACATAAAAAGCGTACTGCAACTCCACCAGCTTGATATGGGAACTGGTGTCATCGTTCCATTCCAGCCTCTTAAGTTCTTTTTTCCAAATATGTTTTTGAAGAATTTTTTTTTGAAAAAACAAAAAAACGTCTCGTATTTATATCGTGTTTACTTATCTCTTCAAATACGTCCATACTTGCACTCCATAGTGCAAGCCTTGACGTCACAGCGATTGCAGCTAAAAGTGCAATCCACCTCACCTGTCTTGCCATGGTGGAAATATGATAACAGTATGAGATTATCTACAACTAATTAACACTAATTGCTGATCTTAAATTAACCCAAGTAAATTGATTTTTAGATTAATCTTTTACTATAACACACCCTTTAATAGATATATAAAGTTAATTCTAACTTACTCTCTCAAATTTTAAATGTTAGTGAAACAATGAAATTTATATATTTTATTTATATTTTTATTTTTATTTTATTTATATTTTTCTTTTGATTTATATTTTTACTACGGGATTCTGAGTTTAATAAAAGACAAACCTTAAATCACCAAGTTTTATATTTTAAAGTAAAAGTTTATTCAATATAAATTTAGTATTCTGAATATATATTTTTATAATAAAATTACCTTTTGAAAGAATGATTGTTATAATTAACGTTAAAATAATAATAAATAAAGAAAACAGTTTCAAATAAATAATCAGTTTTAATGCGTTAGAAGAGTAATATTTAAAGACTGTACAGTAGTAGTTATTTTTTAAATCCGTACCATTTCTTAAAGTACAGAGTTGTCCAGAAATAAGTTTCCCAACTCAGAGGCCTGTGCAGGATGCTGTATTGGTCAGAATGTCATAAAATTTGAGTACAGACATTTCAGATCATGCGCTCTCGATTTATTACAAAAAAGAAATTAGTTCAAAAATTTGCTGATAGGTGGCGCTGCAGATTCAATAACTCATTTTACAGTAATTCTACATGAGATCCGTGGTTCTCCCCAATTTTTCCCATTTTTATAGCTTTGTGTTCCACAGTGGATCGCAGAAAGACCGCAAAATGCCGAACAATTGGATTCAGCTTTTTTTTCGGATTCAGCCTCAATTGTTCGGTCTTTCTGCGATCCACTGTGGAACACAAAGCTATAAAAATGGGGAAAATTGTGGAGAACCACGGATCTCATGTAGAATTACTGTAAAATGTGTTTTTGAATCTGTAGCGCCACCTATCGGCAAATTTTTGAACTAATTTCTTTTTTGTAATAAATCGAGAGCGCATGATCTGAAATAACTGTATCTCAAATTTTATCACATTCTGACCAATACAGCATCCTGCACGGGCCTCTGAGTTGGGAAACTTATTTCTGACAACCCTGTATTTCTTCTAATTTTCAGAACATGAAACATCAAATTACAAATTGACAACATCAACAACATCAAATTACAAACAACATCAAATTACAAATTGAAACGTTATGAAAAAATTACATTTAAAAAAAATCCAACAAGTTGAAAATAATGATAATGTGATAGCTAACGACGAATCATGTGTTTTAAACCCCCTTTCGGGAATACTAATTTTTCCTAATGAACATACTAAAAAGGACTTAATTATTTTTTCAATATCTCGAAAAATGAATGGGAAGATAAATTAAAAGAGTTTATAAGTAGGAAAAATGCGGCTAAATGGTACAGTGTCATTAAGGTTAAGTTTCAACGAAAAACTATTCATAAAGACATTGAGTTCATGATAGCCTATTTTCGTAGTGATTGTACTATTTGATTACCTAATTTAGATATCCCCGATCAAATATTGACAGCCATACAAAGAATGTTGGATAATTTCCGATTCTTTTGAAGCTAGAGGCAGTGGGTGGGTAATTGATGAAATCATTCATCTAGAACTTAAAATTGAGCAATATATGCTCTTAATGGCCTAGTATGGTGTATGTGTTTGATATTTTTTAAGTCAACCTTTTACAATTTGCTTGTGGTTTGACAACAACTTTTTAAGAAATTAAGTAGTTTTATCTAATATTTAATTGAAACTATGAAAAGTTTGATGATATCTTCTTTAAAATAAATAAAATAGTGGTATGGAAACGTGTAAAACTCTACTTTATCGTCGTATGTTATGAAATTAATGGTATGAAAATATATGTTTCGAAATCATTTCCCAAAATCACCATAAAATAGTTTAATAAAATTAAAATTAAGAATAATTTATCAATAGTAACTTCTATGTAGGTATTATTTAATTAAAACTTTCAAGAATTGAGTTCGCAAAATTACATAAAATATTTCCTTACATTACATATTTAAAAAAAAACTTTAAATCAACCCCTCTTTTATTTCTCCAATTCTAATTTTTAAATTATTTCACAGAAAAGAGGTTTCCTCGACATTCTTATTCCGAGTGTGCCAAGCGTCATTACTTCCCTCGCCCATGACTCAAGTTAAAAAGTTTGCTCTAATACCTGAAGAATAGTTGATGAATCATACCGTTTCCAACAAAAGACTCAGTGAATTGGACAAGACTATGATGAAGATTTTAAACAGCAACTTACCTGAACATGAAAAATTAATGCACTATCATGAAGTACTTCAAAAAAGTTTAAACTTACAAGAATATAATCAACCTTTAATGAAAGTAGAAATCAGACAAAAACAACCATTACCTGAAACGAAAGACCCGCCTCAAGATGAAGCCGAAAAAAAACTTCTAAAAGAACCTATTCCAATACCGAAACAATTCAATTCCAACGTTACATAAACCTACTCCGACGTCATATAAACCTACTCTAATACAATACCGAAACAACTCAACTCCACTCTACTTTCGCTTACGTCATATCCGGTGACGTCATATCCGGGGATGTCATCAGCGCTCGTGGGATATCCCACATCCCACCACCGCTGGCGCAGAACCGGCCTTTCTTAACTACTCTAAACAAGTAGGTTTGTAACAGAATCTGTCACTCAGCTCGCTTCCACACAAGAATTGTATTCAACAGGAAAAAAGTCGCCAAACACAATATTAATTCTTTTATAAACATTTACACGCTAAATTTGGCTAGTTTCATTTATTTCATTTCGAAAATTCAGCAATTATTTTTTTAATAATTATTATCGTTTGCAAAAACTAATTTATATTTCAAAGAATGAATAATTATGTAATATTCCTCTCTTTTAAATAGAATAAAAACATTTCACATCAACATACAAACAAAGAATGTCTTAGTCAAATATATTTGACGTCATTTCAAACTGATTGATGTGTCAAAAATATTTTTTTTTTTAATTTATTTCTTAAAAGAATGAAAGTTTCTCGAGTGATTGTTGCGAATTTCAATGTTGATTTTTCTAATAAAAATGGCTTCTTATGCTTTTTAAATGAGCATTAAATTTTGCAGTTTTTTAAATATAAAGTGTTTAGAATTCGATTTTTTTTTCTGAGATTTTCAATGTCTTCTCATTTCGATGTGCTGAATTTTTTGACGTATCACACTTACCTGTAGCATTTGTAGTTTGGTATATGAAAGTGGGTGACGGACAGACGGACGGACGGACAGACAGACGGACTGAACAATTATAATACCTTCCACTTTTTAAATTATAAACAGAGTGTGAAAGCTAAAAAATCACAAAATGAGCGAAACGTGTTTTTTTTTAATTATTTATAAATGGTTTGTTTGTGTTGATCTATTTCCTTACCAGGTTACTCATTTTGCCAATTCATCACCAAACGAGCTAAGTGAACAAAATGTAATTTTAATGAATTTTGCTGGTTTTTGATAAGTCATTGCTTTATAGAGCTGTATAACAGAACGTCTGTGGGTATCTTCATTTTCACGCTAAATATGTCATCAGGCTCGCCAAATCATCGTCAAAGAAGCGAAATTTGTATTTTTATGATTTTTATACAGGTTTTTCTTTCGGAAGTCATTCTATAGAGCTATTATTATGCTATTATTAGCTATTATTATGCTATTATTATGCTATTATTATGCTACTATTAGCTATTATTATGCTATTATTATGCTATTATTATGCTATTATTATGCTATTATTATACTATTATTATGCTATTATTATGCTATTTTATTATGCTATTATTAGCTATTATTATGCTATTATTAGCTGCTATTATTATGGGCTTTTTGTGACGATCTTCATTTTACCGCTACGTGAGTCATCAACCTAACCAAGTTATCACCATATAACGAGCTAAATACACTAAATGTGTTTTATCCCACATAATTTTGATTTTTACGTAATTTATTTTACAATTATGTTTAACTAGGGAACTGAGGGAAATTGCAATGATGGTTCAAGTTCAGATTGGTGGCGATTTTTTGTTTTATGAGAGTATAGCTTGTTTTGCTTTTGGGGAATTTGAACATGATATAAATGACAAGATACTATGATACTTTGTAATGGACGGAAACAATAACAGGCTTGTTACTCTATAGCAGATTAAAATTCACGTATACTTGGATCGAATTTTATTTTTTGTTTAGCCCGTGAGAATACCAGATATTTATTTATCCGTTAATATTTAAACAAGTAGGTTTGTTGTTTGTTACAGAATCTGTCACTTAAACCGCTTCCACACAATATTTGTGCTCAACAAAAAAAAATACCTATTTATACACCTCAGAAATAAATTCGCCAAACAGGGCATTTAGCTAATAATTTATTTCTAATTCAAACTTTTAAACGCCAAAATTAACTATTTTCATTAATCTTCTTTCGCAAATTAATAATTACTCATTATCGTTTGCTAAATTTGTTTAAAATTCGAAGAATAATGATGCAATTTTTTTAATAAATATCTTTTAGTCGCCACAATTTCCCATGTTCATTAACTTTCTTTCGAAAAAGAGAAAAATAAATGATTATTAAAATAGATGCTTTAAAAATAAAAGCGAACTTTTGCATATTTTTTATTCAAAGTTGGAAGTCGCTATGCATCTTTCCTCATACATATATAGTGAACCATCAAAAGAACTCTATTGTGATATGACATCAATCCAAACTGAAACATATCACATAAATAAATATTTTTCAAGAGTTTTATTTCAAGAAACTTTATTTCAAATAAAGTTTCTCGTACGTTTGACGAAATGGCAACAGTGAAAATATTGAATGAAAATGGAATTTGCATGTTATTTCACTGTAGATAACATTTATAGTTATTTAAATTTTAAATATACTTCTAAATTTTTTAATGAAATTTGGGGTATAACCTAGCCTGATGTTTTGCTTCAAAATGTATCCCACTTGTTTGTGCGACTTGTGGTCCGTTCTGTGAAAGTGGGTGACGGACTGAACGATTATAATAGGGGAGAGACGGGTAATAGCGCTCAGAGGGCAATCGCGCTCAGCTCAGCTGTGACAAACTGGGCAACCCCTAAGTTAATTTGGCAGTACTGACACCTAGCAGAAAGCACGTGCAATGCTCAGTGTGATAAAGGCGGCTGGCAAAGCAAAAGCACATAGTATTTCGTCCCTGAATAATTTATCATGTATTTTCATCTAAAAAACTTCTGAAGATAATTTTGAGGTTAGTCAACTATAATTACTGTTAACAGTATGATCATTGTATAGTTACGAAGCATAATAATCTTGTTATCTAATGTAACTAAGTTTATTTAATTGGATACATTGTGTGCGTGGCAGAGACCGCTCGAAATCAAATATGGCGCGATCGGGTAATGATGCTCAGATCGGCGGTATCACCCTCCACTTTTGGAAGAGTCGAATTACAACTAATCAAAACTGTGTTATCAACTTTTTTTAAGCAAAACAAAAATCTGTCATCCTTATCCTTACAGGAACACCCATGCAAATTATGCTTGAAAAGAAAGAGGAACGACGCCGTCTCAAGGAATCCAAGACAGCCTCTTCTTTACATGTTACGAAAGCTGCAAATACAAACAATCTACTGGCAAAGAAGTCAAAGAAACATATAATGGGTGAAAAAGGCCTTATTTAGTGAAACAACAGGAGCCGAAATAAAGTCCAGACCAAGAAAAGTAAAAAATCGTCAAACAAAGAAGATCTGGCCAGTACAGATGAGGAAACCATCGATGAAACCATGATATATGATGATACTGAAATGGACGATTTACCTGGCGAAGGTATTATTAGTAATGAAATCAATGGCATATGTAATGTTTGCGGGGAGTTCGGAAAGGACAACGAACTATGGTTTAGGTGCAAATCCTGTTCTAAGTGGAGCCACTAAGATTGCTGTGGAGAGGATAAAGCAGAAAACTATATTTGTGACTATTGCAAATTGTAAAATTACTTTAATGGAGAGGATAGGAGAGGATAAAGCAGAAAACTATATTTGTGACTGTTGCAAATTTAAAATTACTTTAATCAGTTGTGAAATATGTTGTATAAAAGCTTTGAATAATGAGCGGCAGTACCCGTCGCAGTGAGTGGTATTACCCAGCATGTTCGGGTAATGGCGCTCAATGTAATATTTTCTTGTTTTCAATTTTTCAGCACAATTGTTATTGTTTTCATGTTTAACGATACGGCATTCTGTTTTATATTTGTTCAGTTATAAATGGTAATAAAAAAACATAATTTAAGTGTCGTATTATGCGTGTTGCAGTCACTTTTGCTTAAGTGGGCGCAATTACCCTTCTTTCCCCTACCTTCCATTTTTTACGTTATAAACGTAGTGTGGAAGCTAAGAGGAGCATGCATTAATTATTGTACAAATTGTTTAACTTGCACAGATACTTAAAACCTCTCTATTCCAGTCAGTCCTATATCCTGCCTCGAGAAAAGCATCCTGCTCCGCCGCCGCTGCGGCTACTACCTCATCAGCGTGTACATACCCACCGCCCTCATGTCCATGCTGACGTTCTGGAAACCCCCGACGCTGTCCCGGCACGCGTGACGCTGGGCGTGACCAGCCTGCTGACGGTCATCACGAAGCAGTACCAGGCTAGAATGCCCAGCGTGTCGTATGTGGTGGCGCTGAACATCTGGCTCTCGAATTGCATAGCCTTCGTCTTCTTCAGCCTGCTGGAGTTAGCGACTGTGGTCGCCCTTAGTACGAAAACTCCTAGTGAAGGAGACCGGCATGAACAACTTCTGCTTATGGGAAGTAGATTGTAATTTCTTTCTTTTACCAAGACCGTAAGCTCAGCAGGGAACCAACGATTCCCTTGGCAAATAAGTTCGTTGCTGCTTTCTAGTCGTTGGTGCTTTTATGTTGTTGTTGTTACCAATCCTCATCTCGTTTGACAGTAGTCTGACGAGTTCCTAAAGGTAGTTGACACTCAGAAAGTCCATTACAGGCAAATCTTCGGATGTTATATCGTGCTTATCGAGTCCAAGACGCTGCAGGATGTGCTCGACGCCTGAGCAGAAATGCACTTTTTACAAGTCGGACAGGTCTTGGAAAATCCACAAAGAATAGGTAGGGAATTTATGTGCCCGCTTGCAAGTGACAAGCTTGCTTGCGATGAGAAGCACATCGTTTTTGCAAACGATAATAATTATTAAAGAAATAATTGCTGAATTTTTTCTGGCCAAAGAATAGTGATAAGACTTTTAGTGAAATACCATTGATGTTTGGGTGGTATACGCCATGAAACCTTGAGCTTTTGTTTTCCTACTTGTGGATGCTTTTCTATATAATAGAGGAGCTTAGAAACCAATGACCGTTTCCTTGAAAAAGTTCCTATCTTTAAGGGTTGAATAGGTTGATTTATCGCATTTTTAAATCCGTATTTTCTTGAATTCTTTTTTTTATTTGTAGGTGATGTTGAAAGCCTATGGCACATGGACCACGAAGCAGTGTTGGTCCCACCCTAAAACAAAACGTTCGATTGCAAAGAAAACCGATTACTTTTTAAGAGTATTTTTCCCTTCGTCATTTTTCATATTCGGGATATGTTACTGGCGATATTACAGTTGAATGTAACGAAAAAACTGGATGAAGAAAACTGGATGAAAAGTCAAGATGAACTTTTTATGATTGACAATAAATGTTGTACTTACAGTCAACAGAGACAAAAGTGATTGAATATTAAATAAAATGAATCAAATAACGGTACCTGTATTGTTAAAATATGCTGTTAAAGAAATATTAATCAAAACATTTTTATTCATTATTTTATTTCACTCAAATATTTACATTAAATAATAAACATTTACATAAAATAATAACATGTAATAATTTGTATCAAATAATTACATATTTGATACAAATGTTTGCCTTCCAATAAACAATGTTTCTTATTTGTTTTAAATAATCAAAATTTTCTTTTTGACAATCGATACCTAAAGAATACCTAATACCAATACCTAAAGAGACGAATATTGTTTGAATTTTTGCGAAACGTTTGCTCAAAATGTCGATTTTTCAAAAAAAAGAAAAGATTTCTAGCTTATTTTAAAGTACTAATGGGAAATAGGGTTTTTTTTTAAAAGCAGAGAGTATTTTAAAAACTAAATATAACCTCTTCAGTCGTCCCGAACAAATTTTTACACATATATGTCCTTTATGTAAACATATTTTTCAAGCAATTATATATACATTTTAAAGTAAAGAACGTTTTAAAAGGAATTTGAAACAATTATTTATTAATTTTTACTTAGGGGAACATCAATTTAATGAAATTTCAATTTTAAAGCACTAAAAATACAAAAAATTTTATGAATTCAGAAACAAGTTCTGTTAGTTTTTTGCAATTAATAGTCTATTCTAAAAAAATAAGCAAAATGTATTATAAAGTTACTGCTGAAAAAACTTGAACCTCGGAAATTGTACTTCGAGATTTGAAATTTTTTATACAACTAAACTGGCACGTATCAGCTCTTTCTATACCAACGATAAAACTGTTGAACTGTTGTCATGATCAATCATCCAAAACGTCTACTTCTTCTGGTCTGACTATCCTCACTTTGTAGAAAACGTCTTTGGCATGAAACCAACTGTGGGAGTTGTCGAACTCGATGATATCTAAAACATATGAGAACAAATTGTAGATTATGATGGTCAAAAATTAAAGGAATTATGGTTTAGTTGAGGCTGTGACGGTTCTCCACACGTCCAACCTCCATATATAATCCACACCAGATGGCGCTGATTTACTACTGCGTTCCTACCAGTAATCTAGTTAACTGTAAATACCTAAATAACTCAAAAGAAAAACTGGAACAAATCTTTTTCCATGCGTCCACCATTTTTTACGTCCAAAATTATCTTTACATGAATTTTTTAACACTGCGAAGTATACAAGTGTTGCACTAGAAGATTGAAACGTTTTAAGAGCCATTTTTTTTTTAACTGTGCCAAATTAAATTGGGGCGTGATAGTTGATGTCTTCGATTTTCTTGAAACTTTCAGGATATGTTAGTAGTACTTTGATAAAAAAAAAAGTAAATTTCAGTTTTTCTTAAATCCGACTTGTTTAACCTTGAGAGGAGGTCAAAGTTCGAGGTAATGGATCAATGGTGTACATTATATCATCATTCTTCTCTAAAGACATGAGTGTTCCATGATTTTTTTTTAAATATAGATACTTCTTGATACTAGGTACATGTTAGCATAATCAGTTTAGTGGGTCACTCATGACTTTGAAGGTCAGGGTCCTTTGAAAAAGGTAATTTTCGTCATGTTTCTGCCAGTTATCTGCTTAAGCCATAAGTGACCCACAGAAATACTTGTGGAGCGAACGCAACTTGCAAAGTGGAATGCCGAGATGTAGTGTAGTGTTAACTCAAGTTCACCAGTTGCAACCAAATAAATTGTAAATAATAAGAAACTGAATATATGTAACTTTCTAAGATATGTAAATTTCTTGATCAATATAAGACGAGTGCTGCCCTTGTCTGAGGGCAGACCTCGGTACTTTTTTTTTCAGCGCACTAAGCGTGAGCGTATATATAACTGCTTTTAAGTTTGTTCTGTAAATAAAAGTTTTTTGTTAGCATAAATGGTTTTATTTCCTTGACTAGTTAGTGGGCAGAGACCATGTGCGATCTCCTATACCTCTACAGTAGTGACCATCAGGACGTGTGTTTCATCTAGTTCGCCGTTTTTTGAACCAAGAGTTGACTTCTTGCATCTAGTGCACCAGTGTGTGTTCCAGTACCAGTGTTTGTTCACGTAAACAATCCGTTCATCGGTATGCAGAAAGGAATCATCTCGTAGTGTGCTCCTCTTCTCCGAAACTACCGATAAGTGGGAATTCAGTTTTTTTGACCAGACTTTTTGCAATTTCATATTCAGTATTTAGACTTTTAAAACATGTCTTTAACGGATGCTGACCATCATAATGTCAACGATGATAATACTAACCCAATTGTGTCCTTTCGGGCACCACCCTTCCGGAAAGCTAATGCTGAATTATGTTTTTTTCAGTTGGAATCGCAATTCTTTACAGCGCATATTACTTCAGAAAACACAAAGTTTCACTCAGTGGTAGCAGCGATTGACACTGAAATTTTGACTTACGTATTCGTAAGCGATCTAGTTAAAAAACCACCTTTAATAGATAAATTCAAACAGTTACATAATATATAATTACAAAACAATTATCAAGCATTTTTCACAAAGTGAAACGTCTGGGGTTCGGAGCTTGTTGCAAGAGTTATAGTTGGGGGATAAAAAAAACCTCCGCAATTGTTTAGAGAAATGCGATACCTCTCCTCCGATAGGTTAAGTGACGATGTTTTAACTCAACTATGGATGCAACGCTTGCCGTTATCTTGTCAGCAGATTTTGTCAGTTAGCACCGGTAATTTAGACGCTTTGTCAGCAATTTCAGACAAGATCACCGAAGTTTCCGGCATGGCCTCGGTCATTTCCGAGGTTCAAATTAACCCTTATATTGTAATTGAATCGTTACAAAAGCAAATTTCAACCATTCAAGAAAGCGTTGAAAGGCTCTACTATCTAGAAATAGGTTTCGCAAAAATTATTCGAACCGAGGACAATGTAGGTCAAACTCCCGTGCCCGACAACGATCTCCAGCCATGTTCAGTCGACATCCAATGTGTTGGTATCATTTCCGCTTCGGTGACAAAGCAATGAATTGCAATAAACCCTGTAGTTTTAGGGAAAATTTAAATGGTCAGGGAAACGACCTGGCTCATCAGTGATGGCGACTACTAATGATAGCCAACACATGAGTCGTCTTTTTGTATACGATAAGTATTCAGGTAAACAGTTTTCCAAGAGGTTTACGAAAGGTTTTTCTAAAAAGGGTGATTTTTTTCTTTTTGCTGTAAATAATACACAATAGCTACTTACGATACAATTAGGCTAACACTCAATTTAAATCTTCGTAGAGATTTGACTTGGAACTTTATTGTTGCTAATGTTCAAAATCCTATTTTAGGAGCAGATTTTTTTAAAAGGTTTGAACTTTTAGTGGACGTGCACAATGGTCGTTTAATTGATAACGTAACTATTTATTGTTGGATCAGTTGCGTGTACTCCTTCACTAGGATTAAACACTATAGCAGAGGATATGCTTTACTCTAAATTACTTAAAACATTTCCTGACATCACTAAAGCTTTTATTAATAAAGCTAAAAACAATCATAATGTTACACATTGCATGTCACTAAAGGACCTCCTGTTTTCGCTAAAAGTAGACGTTTATCTCCCGAAAAATTAGCTGCATTAAAAAAAAATTTAATCTCTCTTATATCAGAGAATAATAAGACCTTCCGACAGTTCTTGGGCTATAGTCCCATTCACATGGTTCGTAAAAGCAATGGAGATTATCGTGTTTGCGGAGATTTTCGCCGATTGTATGCGATTACGAAACCGGACCGATATCCCATTAAACATATTAATGATTTTTCTTTAGAATTCTAAGGTAAAACAATATTTTCAAAACTCGACCTAGTTAAAGCATATCACCAGATTCCTAATCCAATCGGTCTCTTTGAATATGTTCACATGTGTTTGGGGTTAAGATGCAGTTGAAGATATTGTTTATAAAGCTGCCATCTATGATACAAAATGTGCTTTTGCACAGTACTTTAGAAGTAAAGATAGATGCATACAGTTATGAATTGGAGATATAAAATGGACTGTAATAAAAAAATAAATTAATTGCCATGGATTTGTAACCTGGGTCTAAAACTACAACTGTCTCTACAAGTTATTGACTCTTCGCTTCTGGAGTATTTGACCTTTGAATGTGACCTTTTTGGAAATGATCAACTTTGAGACACTGTAACTACCAAAGTAAAGGGTCACCCATGGTGTTTTATATTTTCTTAAGAACTACCCTAGTGTGTGCAATTAATCAAATAATTATTGTTGTGGGTCACTTATGGTTTAAGCAGATAATTAGGCAGAAACAAGGCAAAAATCGACGTAAATGACCTTTTTCAAAGGACCCTGACTTTCAAAACCATGAGTGACCCACCAAATTAATTATGCTGACTTATACCTAGTATCAAGTAGTATCCGTATTTCAAAAAAAATTCATTGAACACTCATGGCTTTAGAAGTAGAAAGGATTATATAATGTACACCATTGATCCAAAACCTCAAACTTTGACCTTCTCAAGGTTAAACAAGACAGATTTAAGAAAAACTGAAATTCACTTTTTCATATCTTACTAACTACTAACATATCCTGAAAGTTTCAAGAAAATCGAAGGTATCAACTATCATAAGTTGTCCCCCTTTAAAAAAAACTTATATTCTTACTCGTAATTGCTATAAATGTTGTGTTGCGGCTTCACTAAGGGGCAAGTCTCAGATTTTTGTCCTAGAGCATTGAAAACATTTTAGAAACCTAAAGTAAAGAAATTATAGAGCGCTTACATGTCCCTGTCTTGGTGCATTTGTAAATTCCGACTTCAGGTTCCATATCAGTCTCTATCCGCTGCTTGGGTAACAGTTCTTCACGACTCGACTCTAAAGAATCCTGGAATACGAGGTATAAGTCAATGAATCTTACTTATATCCTAAATTCCATTCATATATTTAAATGAAAATATCATCAATCTGAAATATAATTAACTATAATAGTTTTCACAAGATTTTAAGTTTTGGGTTCACACAAAACGTTAGCCGAATGTCCCACCTCATGGTCTCGAACTCCTACTCGGTTTTAAACCTTCGAAAGTAAGCGAAACGGTTTAAAACTTTTGTAAGAAAGCGAAACGATTTTACATCTTCGAAAGTAATTGAAACTTCCTTTAAAAAATGTGGTTTTATTCTACAGTGAAGCAAAAAAAAAATACATGTTCTATTATCTAGGGGTCTGTGGAAAATTGAATTATTTAGTAGCTAAGTAATTGTTTATTGGAGATAAAAATAGCATTGTAAAATAAAGCAGAGTGAGACTGTTAAGCCTCTTTAGCATCTTTAATGGAGTTTTCGCCGAGAATACGGGCAGGATTCATCAATAAAAAGAGGCTGCTTTGTACAGATATATATCCAGTGGCTCTGCGATCGTACATGAATATAAAAGGGATGCAGTTAAAGAATTACAGTTATAATTTAATAATGGCAATTACAGATAAGGGTGCCTTGACATTTATTTTATTTAATTAAAACTACTATACAGAACAAGTCCATTTACAGCATAAAGATCATAATAAAAGTATTAGAGTGGCAGATCACGTGACCTCCAATTGCGGCAGCAACACGCATGGAGCCAAGATTACCATGGCATACTTGTCAGTGTTGCCATCTCTTTAATGAGAACAAATACTACGGCGTCATCGAAATAATACCATTTACTACTAAAATTACAAAAAAAATACCATAAAAATACTAGCTGCTTTATTGACTCTTTTTAGAGACTTTATAAAAAATAAATACGTGAAACGCTTTTCTAGTATTTTTATGGGTTTTTTTTTTAATTTTAGTATTAAATGGTATTTTTTCGATGACGCCATAGTATTTTTCTCATTTAAGATATGGTAAAACTGGCAAGTTTGCCATGGTAATCTTGGATAAATGCGTGTCCCGCCACCGCAATTGGAGGTCACGTGATCTGCCAGTCTAATACTTTTACTAAGATCTCTATGATCAGGTAGAAGATTAACCTAATGAGTCCCAGCACTGACCTGGAAGTAGACGCCGAACCCGATGTCCCGGCTCTTGGTCTCGAACTCCCACTCGAGCACGGAGTCCGGCACCTGCACTTCGAACTCGATGGCCAGCTTGGAGGAGCGCGTCACGCTCAAGCGCCGGACGCCCTGGCTCGACGACAGTTGGCGCTCCGACTTGTGCAGGCGATATTTCTCGGGCAGGGGCTGACCCCATTTCACCTGGATAATTTATAGAGTCTTAAGCCCGGGATTCCTAAAGCATCGTAATCGTGGCGCCCGTCACTATCAACACGCTGCTTCGGAAAAAAATTCTATATATACGCTACCGATTATCGTTGCTGTTTGAAAATATCTAATGTATGGTTTCCTTCAACCGAGTTTCCATAGAAAAATATAAACAAGATTTTTATCCCGTTTTATCCAACTGTAACTTACTACTTTTGGTTAAATATAGCTTTCGTTTGCGCAAACGCCAACATAATTAAAATAAATTAATTTTGATAAGAGCACTTCTGATGCCAGCATTTAAATGGAGATTACTGGTTCAAAAATTGATACACAATAATAATAATATTGGGGAAAAAACTGTTAAACATTTCGTTCTTGGTTTTAACAAAAAAGGGTTCCTAGTAGCTGCAACGGTTGTATGGTGGGACGTTTCACCGTATTTTCGCTTTTAGGTTAAACCATTTCTCAGATTTTGGAAACCGACACCTGAAGAAATGGTTCAACTGAATTCCAGAATTATGGTGAAACGTAAGCCATTGCAGCTACTCGGGACATTTTTTTTTTTGTGAAAGATCGAAATTTTAACACTGCAGAAAATTGTAACAATAGGTTGACACTGTAAACAATTGAAGAGCTTAGTGGAAGAACGTGCTAAGTAACAAAAAGGTGAAAACGAGATAATGAGCTTCAAAGTTTTTAGTTCGCAACTTTTCTCTACTTCACAAAATCATAGTTTTTTCTTCATGATAATTTAGTTTGGTTCTTCAAAATGCTTGGTGGCTTTTGGCTTAGCCGTACTTTACGTAATAACACGTCATTTACAAAACGCGCTTGACGTCTCCTGCACTTGGCACGTTCTTCCTCCGAAGTGCTTCAGATTTTTTCAGTCGTTTAGTGGAAGAACGTACTAAGTGACATTTTTTAGGTATATTTGATCCATACGAGTTTCATAATTTCTGTACTAACATTCCGATTTTCAAAATTCTTTTTTTGTTTGGAAGATAGGACTTCAGATTTTTTTTATACTGTTTATTTGTTTGCCTGTACGTCCATCATTTTGTCCGTCCGTTCATATCCCTTTCAATTTCCGAGCTAAACTGTCTGATTTTAAAAATTCAGTTTTGGTTCGAAATTAAAAAATTAGAAGACTACAATGTATAGTGTTCGGCCACCTGCCTGTACGTCTGTATTTCTGTCCGTCCGTCCGTCTACCCCCCCCCCCCCCAACTTCCTTTCTACCCGTCCAATTTTTAAAGTTATTACCTTCAATTATCTAATATGAAATACATATAAGGAAATGAAACTATTGCGATGGAGGTCAAAAATCCAAAATGAAGATTTTGTGCTCTCTACACGTTTTGGAGGGTGCTGATTACGAAAAAACTGTTTTTTTTTCATTGATTCGTCTGTTTGTCTGAAACTACTTTACAGTTCGAACTAAAAGGGCTACAGACTTCAAATTTAGTACACGGGTTCCTAGTACTTGTTGGAAGTCATAAAAATATTTTCGAGAAATTACGCATGCGCAATTAGCAGCTGCTATAAACTTTTTGGGTTTTAAAAGTAGTGCTGAAAAACGAAAATAGACTTAAAATTTGATACACTTGCTCCCAGTACTAGTCGAACGACAAAATAAAGATTTCAACAATATTGTGCATGTGCAAAGAGTAGCTGCCATAGAACTTTTTAGGTTTGAAAGTAATTGAAAATACTTTATAAGGTATATAATAACTTTTAAACGAACATATTGATATATTAATCGGTAATTGAAAGTCGTGTAGTGTTACGCAACCCTAATTTTTTTAATGTATGATATCAGACACCTATCTTATATACTTTTTGTTCGTCCGTCTGTCCCTACTATAAGGATTTCTTTGAGTATTTAAGTTAAAAGAAAGTAGGTTATATTAGTTATTTTAGAACTTCTTGCTTAATGTTAGATGAGTAAGTTTTTTATTGAAATTTTTTTTAAAAACACCGTTATCACTGAAATTATAAACTAATTACTTTAAAAAATAATAAGACAAATCTCAACTTAGGAGAAAGTATACAAAAAGATAGTAAAAGAAACACAAATGCAAGTGAATAAAATAAATATTAAATTTAAAAGATTTATAAAAAAGATAATAATGTAAGATGTAAGTTTTCGCAAAATAAATTTTTAAATAGTTTTTGGATAGGAATAATTGAATGTAAAAACAAACATTCATATTAAAAAAAAGTAAAAATAAGATGTCTGGCAAAATATAAATCCTAAGGTTATTTATGTTTTTCTTTCCCCTTTTCAATTAAGGATTTAATCAATTTTAAGAAAGCTTCTTTAATTTACAGCATTTCTATATACAAAAGCTTAGCATGATCGTTTAAACAATTTATTTTTACAATCGCGATGCAAAGCACTTTTTTAAAGTCATCTATATTTTAATAAATATTAAGAATTTATAAATATAAAGAGATAGAGTATAAAACGTTATATGAGTTATTATAACAAATATATTAGTTTTACATAACAAAGCAATATCTTGATTAAATTGTACTTACCGTATAAGCTGCTATTCGCACTTTCAAGCCAAAATTCAGCTTTCCGCTTATTTCTTAATTCCATTTTAATAATTTTGGGAGTTTAGGACATTGCACAAAATGCGATCGTCAGCTTTAGAGATCAAACGTAAAATTGCTTTAAAAGATTTTTGCACCCCTAATTCATTTTTTTTAAACAAACCAGATGGTTCGGGGTGTAATGTTGTTTTAACGTGAACATGCGATCTCCAAAGGGCAGGTGCAACTTTCTTTTAATGATACCATCTGTTCACTGCTAAATAGACTATGTTTATTAGAATAAAAAACACAAGACTTTAAAAGCAAACAATATTTTATAAAATGTTAAAACCTTTAGCTCCGATTGAATTCTAAAATAAAAGTGCATTTTCTCTTATTTTCCTAAATGCACTCAAAGCCCGGTTATACGCTATATGAATTATAATTCATTGGTTATATTTAATAATTAAAGTTAATTTGGAAAAATTAATGACATTTTTTAATTCTTTTTGATTAAAACTACAAAAAAAAACAAGTGCTTTGCGATTAATGCGACATAAATAAAGCGAAAGTCTGACAATTTTCTTCAACTGTGTCACTTAGCACGTTCTTCCACTGTACGATCGTCCGAATCGGGACGATTACGGAGGAAGAAAGTGCCAAGGGTCCTTAGCACGTTCTTCCATTGAATAAGTGACGAAAACGCGTGCACCTACCAACTTCGTTCACGAAAAATCTACGAAATCAAATGTTTTCTAAAAAATTGAAAGCTGTTATGTTTAAAGGAGGTAATAACATAATCATTAACACAAAAATCTCAATTTTTTCAAAAATGTCACTTAGCACGTTCTTCCACTCAGCTCTTCAATTAGGTTTCAATTTTATGTTTCTTTGCTTTATCGTATTGGAATATTGATTGATTTTGCATTCCCAGCCTTAAAGCTATTATGGAGATGTTAACGTGTTGTGGAGTAGTTTTATTATATGCTACAAGTAATCTATGTGTTACTAAAATTATTATGGACCACTCACGATGGTATAGCAGTTAGGGTTGCCATCTGGATCAGTTCTGCTTCCTCCGAGGAACGCAGGAATTACATCGGCATCTACTATTTTCAACAGGGCTTCTTGATAACCTCCTGGAAGATACAGGTGGCTAATTCCATACGTGACAGACATAACATAAGACAACTTTATTGCCCCTTTTTAAGTACTAAATGTTTTATTAATTGGTAAAAAATTGCCATGGGGTGATGCAAATAGAGGTCTGGATTAAAAAAAACACTAAAATTTTCATTCAAGAGAAAATACTTTGAATTAATTTGGTTAAAACATGCCGTGACAGACATGACAAAATTGAGACACAGATTTTGAGTGACCATATATTATTACCATTTGCTCTCAATTGGTATACATGTCAAATCTAGAATTTTTTGGGAATCAATATAAGATTCAGATAAGTCAAGCAGAAAGAAAAAATTTAAGAAATTTGTAAATAGTAAAATGTTATAAAATATTTACTAGCGTGACAGACATGACAAGGTTTCGTGACAGACATGACACGTGTAAAATTTTCTATGAACTTAAGAATTTATTATCAAATATTACTTCATTTTTTGAATAACAACTTGGAGATTACATCATGATGTAACGTAAATGTATTATGTTATGTGTTTCACAATAAAGTATTAAAAGAAATTATTAAACCCCGTGGAATTGACTAGTGTGGGAGCTGTAATATTTGCTCCTTCTCTCATACCAGATTGCTTGATCTACTATGGATTCAAAACTGAACATCCCTTTAATTTTAGTTGAGAGTGAATATTTTACTTATTTTAGTTTTGTGCGATTTCTGTTATCATAACATGAAAATCCTCATCGTGTTTCGCGTTCACTCATTGGCCATATTGCAAATTCTGATCTGTTTCATTTTGCAAGAGGTGGTTTTTCGATTCAACCTGTATTGAAATCGAAAAGAGTACCCATGTTTGATTCTGAAATCAGACTATGACTATATGGAGGGGAGGGGGGGGGGTTGATACAAGACATTGATTCCAGTACAATTTTTTCTCGCAGCTTCACATGGTGTTCGACAATTTATATTTCGGGCTCGAGTAGCCTCATGGAATAGTTCTTACGTGCAAAAGTACCCGCTCTTTAGTACGACCAGAAGATGACGTTCAGAAGATTACGTTTAGTTCGGCTGAAGTTTTAAATTTAAAAGAAAAGTTTATAAAGAATTGTAGAAGCTTGACATGTTGAAGTAATGAAATAAAAAGTTCAAATTAACTAAACAACTCAGACGTCTGATTTATTACAAAAAAATAAACAAAAAAAACAGCCACGACTGATGTCGGCTGTTGTATTTATATTACAATTCATAATCTTGCTGTTGCCAGATATACCACAATTTACATTCACAGTTAATACATTATTTGAATAAAAAATATAAATCAATAATTATTCGCCAAAATATTTTAAAGGATAACTAAATAAATATTAAACTAAATATTAACTGGAATTTTAGATTAGTTATAATTTATATAATTTTAATAATATTCTTTTTTAAACTATCACCGAGCCTTGGACATTTTTACTGACTGCCATCTATGACCATTTGCTGGAACTAATTGTTCCCAACATTACTCCCCTACCAGTAACAATGTTACGATACTCTGCAATTATGGCAGGAAACTTAAAGATCAAAACAAATGTCCATAGACCCGTTTACAATTCTCAAAAATGTAACAAATTAAATCTCACATAAAAATTTAAATAAATAATTTGCAACAATATAAATAATCCAATGCAAATTTATCATTAAATATGAAATGTTATTTTACTAGATTAAATTCTAGAAACAATAATCATACTCCAATACAAATAATGCATTCTAATCTGCGTAAGCAGAAAAAAATTCATTTCACCCTTACAACTTGTCAAACCTCTGAAAAAAGTGAAACATTTTCATTAGTTTTCATTAAATATCAAAATATTTCATTTTTAAAAAAAATCCCTAACCAAAAATATTAAAATTGTATTAATTATAATCAAACTACTATATATTTGAAAATTAGTCAAAAATGCAATTAGCATTGAAATTCGAAATACTAGGTTATAGCATAGAAACTTGAAACAACAAATAGAATTTAGAGTTCAAATCTAACGGGAAACCTAACTTTTCTTCCTGATCTAGTAGTCCTATCTGGAACATTTTCCATCACTGGAGCTGTTGGAGGAGTCAGTTCCCCTTCAGGATTTATATCGTGAGGATGCAAGAGGTGGTGTTAGCACCTTCTCTGTTTCCAAAAGATATGCGGGTTTTAACCTGTCTATGGAAACGCTGACTTCTTTTCCTCTTATTCTCACTCAAAAATACTTTTCATTCCTCTCTAAAACTGTGTCCCTCATAAGGTCGCTTTCTTAACCCGATCAACTCGAACAAACACTTGCGACTTCAGATCCTTATGAACACAAATTTGGTGATTTGACCTTGGTGCACACTTCAAAGACTTTAATTCACTCATGAAATTTTGCAGTGTTGTCACAAAGGTTTCTGGATCTATTTTGGCAATTGGTGGGTCAAAAAACTCTCCAGGCAAGCGAATGTGCGAGCCATACACCATCTGTGCTATGGAGTGGTCGGTGTCGGGACGTATAGCTGCTCTCAGTCCAAGCAAGACTGTTGGTAAAGTGACTGTCCATCTCGGATTCCCATGGGCTTTGATGGCACACTTGATGGTCCTGTGACAGCGCTCGATTTTACCGTTGCACTGCGGATGGTATGGCGTCGTGTGTAGCACCTTGGCACCACAAACTGCAGCAACGCTTCTGAAGAGGTGGTACTCAAACTGCCTTCCTTGATCAGTAATGATAGTTGCAGGAGTGCCAAACCTTGTTACCCAATGCTCGTAGAATGCTCTTCCAACCCTTTCTGCTGAAATATCTGGCAGAGGGATAACTTCCATCCACGAAGAGAATCTGTCGTTGCATGTTAAGCAATACACCATACCTTCTGATGGGGGCAAAGGACCTATCAAATCAATGTGGACTGTCACAAACCTCTCATCAGGAAGTGGATATTCAGCAAATTTTGACTTTGTATGCCTTGAAACTTTGCATCTCTGGAAAGCAATGCATTTCTTTGCCCATTCTCTAACTTCTTTCTTCATGTTCGGCCAAATGAATTTTTCTGTCATCTGTTTGATGGTGGACCTTATTCCTGGATGAGACAAACCATGGATGTGCTGGAACATCTGTTGTCTGAACTCTTTTGGAATGAAGGGTCTTATTTGAGATGTTGAAATATCACACCACAAATTCTTTCCAGAAGGCAAAGTTGAAGCTTTAAATTTTAGAGAAGGGTTTTCTTTCAAATGCTTTAGCTCTTCGTCTTTAGATTGCTGATCTGCTATTGCTTCGTAGTCTACTGCTGATGAGGCTGATTCAATTCTGGATAAGGCATCAGCAACAGTGTTTGAATCTCCAGCTACATATCGAATATCTGTAGAAAATTGTGAAATGTACTGCAGTTGACGTTGCTGACGAGGTGAAGCCTTTTCATGTTTCTGTTGAAAAGCAAATGTTATGAGCTTATGGTCCGTCATGATTGTAAATTCATTAGCTTCCAGAAAATGCTTGAAATTTTTTACTTACAAATAGATCCCTAAAAGTTCTCTGTCATACGTACTGTAAGCCTTGTGTGCTCGATTTAGCTTTTTCGAAGAAAAATGCAATTGGACGCCATGCTCCTTCATCGTACTGTTGTAGTACTGATCCAACCGCCCAGTCTGATGCATCTGTGCACAGAGATAGTGGGAGGCCTGGCTTTGGGAAACTCAGGAGGGCAGCATTCGCTAGATCCGCTTTACACTTTTCGAAGTGATGTTTGGCTTCATCCGTCCATGGTACTTTTCTTTTGTCCTTCTTCTTGGCTCCCTTCAAGAACTCGTGTAAGGGGGCTTGAGTTTCTGCGGCGCTTTTGAGATAGCGACGGTAGAAATTCAGCATTCCTAAAAAGGTACGTAGTTCTTGTAATGTCGAAGGAAGTTTATAGTCCAAGATGACTTGCACTTTCTCTGGAAGAGGACTTGAGCCAGCAGACGTTATTTTGTAGCCTAAGAATTCAATGCTTTCAACACCAAAAACAGACTTGGCCACGTTGATACACAACCCATATTGGTCCAGTCTCTGGAAAACTAGGTTGAGATGAGTTTTGTGTTCTTCTTCAGATGAGGAGGCTATCAAGACATCATCTATGTATGGGAATACAAAGTTCAAGCCCCTGAAGACTTCATGCACAAACCTTTGAAAAGTCGAGGGGGCATTCCTCAGTCCAAAGCTCATAACGTTGAACTCATACAAGCCAAATGGGGTTATGATAGCAGTTTTGGGTTTGTCTTCCTCTGCTATGGGTATTGGGTAATAAGCCTTAAACAGATCCAGCTTCGAAAAGATTGTTTTACCTCCCAAGATGAGATGAAAATCTTCTATACGAAGGATGGGATAACGGTCTGGAATTGTCTGTTCATTCAAACGGCGATAGTCCCCACATGCTCTCAAAGTTCCGTCTTTCTTCGGGACAAGATGTAAAGGGCTTGCCCACTGAGATTTAGATGGTCTGATAATGTCATTATCTAACATGAAAGAGAATTCTTGTTTAGCTAAGGCGAGTCTTTTGGCATCAAGTTGTCTTGCACGAGAAGGTTGACCTTTTGTTGCAATGTAATGCAGCACATTATATTTCACATTTTTGTTAATAATACTTGGTTTTGTAATATTGGGATAATTCTTTAAAATTTCTGAAAATTTAATTGTGTTGTTTAGAGTGCTTACTATAAGTTCTTCTTGAAGTGACATGACTTGTCCTCCAGTGCACAGGCCTGAAACACCGTCAATAAGCTTTCCTTGATGAATGTCGATGAGGAGTTGAAATTTTCCCAGAAAGTCAGCACCTAGTATGCCTTTACTGACCTTGCCTAAGATGAACGGCCACTTGAACGGACGTCTTAATCCCAAGTCAAGAGTAAGCACTTGGACCCCATAGGTTTCTATTTCGGTCCCGTTGGCTGCATACAGGCGGTACTCTGACGAAACTTTGGTGTTCGGCCTAGCCGGTATCAGACTGACATCAGCACCGCTGTCCATTAGAAACTGAATATGGGTGTTTTTATCCTGCACAAACAGTCTCATGTTGAGGCGGCAACATTCAAGGCTGCCAGCAGAGCTTGCCGCTGCCTCTACTGAACTGGGGAGTTTTCCGAAGATTTCCAACTGCAGGGCTGTTTACACATGTCAGGGAAACACTGTTCTCCAAATTTGAAGTGGTAAAACACAGTGTACCTTTTGGGTTGAACCTCTTCCTTGAAGTTGACCTTCGTCGACCTCTATCTGGTTGGCGGGCAGGACTCCTCTGTCTGGACAGAAAAGTTAAACTTGCAACCTGTTTTTCTAGGATCTTTTCAAGCAGTTCAGCATTTGATGCAGCACAAACACTAGTGGGTGGTGCATTCATGTCTGCAATCTTTTCGGCCATAGCAGCAAGGTCACTCTTCATCACTGACCAGGATTATGTTTTTCATGTAGTCCGGGAGTTTCTCGAGAGTCTTTAACAGGGTTTCAGAACTGTTGGTTGCAGCAACAGCTTTCAATTTCTGAAGAAACTGACTAGGCTTCATGTCACCCATTTCTAAACCAGTCACAAGCCTTTTAAACCTGTTTGTTTCACTTTCCTGAAACAGGCTCAGCAACCTTGCTTTGGCATCTGTGTACTTTTGTACGGAACTACCGGTGACAATGTCCCAAATATTTTCAACGTACCTCGGCTCTAGTTGGGCCACTAAGTAGTTAAACTTCGTTTCTTCAGACGTTATGCCACTTATCTTGAATCGGGCCTCCACCTGGAAGAACCAAACCTCAGGCCGGTCGCACCAAAACGGCAGAATCTTTACACTTATTCGATGAACTTCGGCGGGAGTAGCGTCAAAATTTTCCGAAAGTTTCTCAGATTCGTCTTCACTTCCAGCCATTTTCTTCAGAAAGCAGGGTCACCAATGTTCTTACGTGCAAAGGTACCCGCTCTTTAGTACGACCAGAAGATTACGTTCAGAAGATTACGTTTAGTTCGGCTGAAGTTTTAAATTTAAAAGAAAAGTTTATAAAGAATTGTAGAAGCTTGACATGTTGAAGTAATGAAATAAAAAGTTCAAATTAACTAAACAACTCAGACGTGTAATTTATTACAAAAAAATAAACAAAAAAAAACAGCCACGACTGATGTCGGCTGTTATATTTATATTACAATTCATAATCCTGCTGTTGCCAGATATACCACAATTTACATTCACAGTTAATACATTATTTGAATAAAAAATATAAATCAATAATTATTCGCCAAAATATTTTAAAAGATAACTAAATAAATATTAAACTAAATATTAGCTGGAATTTTAGATTAGTTATAATTTATATAATTTTAATAATATTCTTTTTTAAACTATCACCGAGCCTTGGACATTTTTACTGACTGCCATATATGACCATTTGCTGGAACTAATTGTTCCCAACAGACTAGCCACTTAGTAGTCCCACCATTGCCATCCTTTGCCATGTGATGAGGGTAAGAAATGCCAGACTGTTGAAAGTTTACAATGTCATTGAAAATATTGTGCATTTTTGTTTAAAATGTTGAACTGAATTGCCCTGAATTTTTGTAATGACTAAATTGCTGATCAAAACAACAGCATAATCACTATCAAAATAAAATAGCATTGCATTTGTTTTGAACTACAGCTTCCTCATACTACTATTTAACTAAGTATAGATGGCAACAGCATTTTTTTACAACTCAACTCAATAAAACGCTTTATTTACTGTTTTGAGAATACACGTCACACATGTGATAGTGACTATATGTGGAAATGGCAATAAAAGTAAACACTAATTGTGCAAGACAGGACAAACGTGACAGACATGACAAAGTTTGATGTTCTATATTTCACTCAAATTTTAAATGTAATTTTCAATTTTTTATGAACTGTTTATTTTAAGATATAGAAAGAGAAAATAATGCGTCAACAATTTTACCCAGTAGATTTTGTTTAAAATAAAAAAAAATCCATGTTTTTCGTGACAGACATGACATGGAGACTAACACTAAGTTTGGGGGAAATAGCAAAATACTTAAAATGTTTTCAATAAAAATTTTTGTGTTATTATGCATAAATTGATCTATTCTTTAAGAAAATAATTGTGTTTTCAGAAATCTATTGACATCGAACTAAAGGTAAAAATAACAAATTTTCGGTTTCAAAGTTACTCTAACAATAATTATCGATAAAAATTATTTATGCATTTATATTATTATATCTTGTTATTTTCATAAAATTTGACTTATTTTCTATCCCCTGGAACCAAAAAAAAATAATTTAGTTGGAATTTAAAAAATGATATTCATGTCGCATTTTCGTGGAATCAGCCAGTGGGCAATTTTTATGTACAATTAATAATGTTGGCAACAATGAAATATACTAAAAAACGAATTCTAAAAATATTTAATGTTATTTAATTTTAATATGAATCACACTATTTGAAATTGTATTGGAAACAACATTATACATTCAAAAATATAATCTATATAATTTAATGTTTATCACACATACAAAATACATTGTATGCACTTGAAATAAGAAAAGATTCTTAGGCATTTAACAAATATCAATAATTTGAATGAACATTCACCAATAAAAGCTATTCAACCATCGAACGATAATGCAAATTATAAATTAATTATAAAATAATTAAATTTGCCAAGTTATTTCTTAAGCGGTCTCTAAAACTCGTTTTTTTTTTTTTTTTTACAATAACTCGGCAAATAATTGTTGTTGAATTAAAAAAATTCGTGGTTTTGGTTTAATTTGATCTACTCCATCAATTTATGCAAAATAAAACTTTCGGTTTCTATTCATGTTTTAATTTTCTTTTAATTTAAATTGAAATAAAAAATATTAAAAATGAAAATTAATGAAAAAACTAGTTTGAACTGTGTTTGGAAGATTAAGAAGTAGTAAATGAAAAAAAAAATCTTTGTCTAAATCGTTTTATTTGTGGAGATATGAATAAGTGTCTGTGAAACTTTTTTATCATTATGGACGTTCAACTTGCTTATACCTAAAACAATGCTAATTAATTCATTTGTTTTTGGATCTGGGGTATTTGAAAGGTGATATAAACAAAGGTGATATAAATAAGGTATATAAACATTTTTATATAATAAAATTGGGTATTGCCATTGGATTTTTTAAAGTTGGTACCCATTTTAATATATTGACGACCATTCAAACAATTTTTGTTGCCGGTAATCGATTCCTTACGCTTTTACCTGAAAAATGACACCTTTAATGAAATCCCCTGATCAATAGCAGCCTAGTAACAAGGGGTGGGGTGGTTTTTTCCCCAGCTGTACAATGTATCTATTGCATAATATTTTAAATTACTTAATTAATTTTCGTACCTATTCCAAACACTTGAACTTTATCTTGTAATGCGGGGGCAAAAAAGGGCTTTAGGACAGCATACAAAAAAGTGAAATAGATGGATGCTGAAAGAAAAGAAGAAGAAATGAGTACATGAGTAACATTAAAATAGCAATTTAAAAAAGATATTTTGTTCAATTATATTTTTACTTTTTCGATTTTATTTTTATTTGCCAAAATATAATTTATTGATACTTGTATAAAAAGTAAAATTAATTTTAGAAATTTTCCCCATCCTTTTTCTTGAAAACCAATTTTTAGAGTTAAATGTTTAGTAGAAGTGGTTTTAAAATTAATTTCGCAAGTATTTAAATAATGAATCTTTTTTTATATATATATGATACTTTTGTGATATTTTATTAATGTTAAGCAGTGTTTTTTAATGAAGTTTTATTAATGAAGTGTCATTTAATGTATTCGTTCATTTATAAAGTTACACACACTGCCAAAACAGACCTCAGCCTCTTGGCTGTGCGAAGTGCATTAATTTGTATCTATTAACTGGAATTTTCGTAGTTTAAATAAAAAATTTAAAAAAGAGTATAGACATTTTTTTTTAAGATATAAAAAGCACTCAATAAAATAATTTTTATAAGCATCTATGTGTTTCATTTATATCCAGATTTATAGCACATAACAACAGTCAAAACATTTATCATGGTAACCACATTTTAATTCATTATTTTCGTAAACATTGGACTAGGCCATTATTAGCACAAAAATTTATATCTAATTTTGATGTGTGTGGGCATATTTCCATTCTAAAAAAATAACTAGTTCAATATTTTTTATGTAAAGTTTAAATAAGTAAAAATGTACCATTAATAAAAAACATGTGCTTGATCATTTCAGGGTAATTATCCTGCATTATTTTTGCAGCAAGTATCAGCACATCTATAGCTGGAAAATCAAGAACACAAAGCTAAAAACTCATTAAAAAATTACAAATTATGGAGAATAAAACTTATTTTAAATAATTTTAAGTGGGTATACATGATTTTAAAGCTCTTGGTTAGTAAGGTTGACTCAATTTTTTTTAGCTTTTATGATATGATTATAGTAAATAAACAAGTATTTAGTTTTCGCTAATTGAAGCATTCAGTCATTTTCATATTTATATTTGGGTAATTCCATGCAAAATTATTCTGTCTGTAGTGTAAGTCACGTTTGTAAAAAGTGATTATCACTACAACTTTTAACATTAAATGAAAAAAAAATTGTGGAATAGTTGATCTACACTTATTATAACAAAAATAATGTAATGTACTTTATTTAATTTTATTTATTTTTTTAATTTAAAACACTTTTAATCTCCTCTTAAATCGTGACTTACACTACAGTTACGTGGATTTAGCCATTTAATTAAATTTTATAAACTAGCACTGCCTTTCTATGATATCTTGGAAATATTTTGTGTGCTCTCATTTTTTACTATTTTAACGCTGAAAATATTTTTCCTACTTTGTCTTTTCCGAACCATGTAACTTTGCTGACAAATAAGGCTAAACTAGTTCAACAATGATGTTAATTATTAATTTAGGTAGTACTGACAAACTCCTATTTCAAAAAAGATATATGAAGAGTACAGAGGAAAAAAAACCTTCCTTGACTGGGAATCTGTCTGCATCAGGTCTGCTTAGCGAGTCAGCGCCTAAACTGGTGTGAAGAAACCAGTTTTGCTTTGGTTCTTATCACGGGTTTATTACCTCTATGATCGAGATTCACGCCAGACACTTATCTGACGCTTGAAATGCGAAAGAAGAACCAAAGGAGAAACCGGTGAGTAGTTGTAGTATATGAAGAGTACAGTTGAAAATGGGTTTTTCAACTGTACTCTTCATATATTATTGCAGGTATTATTTTACAAAAAATATGTATATAAACAAAAGGTACTAACCTTTTTTATAAGTTGCGGTTGCCAAAGTCAACTCATCAAAGTTTATTATAAAAACTATTTTTCTTGCATCGATACCAAGCTGTAAAAAGAATTGTTGTAATTTGAATAGTTCCATTTGAATTTACAAGTTTGGTGACATATTTTTCTTATTTGAAAGAATTATACTCGTTTGTGTGTTTTAAATCCTGTTATAATACAGAAAATGGTAGAAAAGCCCAATTGTATAATCGTGTGCAATGCCGCCTAGCGGTAGTGAAGTAAACTATGTAAAAAAACCACGCCCTAACGGAAATCTGAATAACAAATATGAAATTACACAACAAAAAACTTTTAATTTTCAATGCAACTTGGAAGACATTTAAACGTTAGTGCAAGGTGCAATTTGTTTTACTAACAAGACTATTTTACAATGGCCTTCAAATGTAAAATACTTGCACATATTTATATGTTTAAATAATAGAAGATATAGGTACTTAACTAAGATTTTTAAACACAAAAATATTCGTGGTAAATCAACAAAAGACGAGTTATAGCATTGTTTGTTTATCATAAAACTTTGTTTATCATAGTACTTTGCAGTTTTAAGCTTATTATATGGACTATGTATAAAAACAAACAAATAAAATACCGTAATCAAACAAAATTTGAGGCAAAAAATAACATATTTAGGCAAAGATTTGTTTTCACTTAATTGTAAAGCAATTTGGTGCAATTTGTACCTTAGTTGCCGAACCAAAACAATCGGAATGCGTCACTACGAGATGGACAATGATTGGCTGCATTCGTTTCGGGTTCGCTCGGCAGCATGACGTCACTGGCGAGGTGTCATTTGCATGTAAGGAATAGAAATATGCAGCCAGCATGCAGATGCAATAAAAAATACTGCGTTTCATCATCAGCTAGTCGGGAGTTTCTTTTTTGTCTATCCAAATATGCAATAAACACCAGAATCAACAATATATACAGTCTTCTGCATCACCATAATTTTTTCCGTCGAGCCGGATTTAAAAGAAATATGGAAAAAAAGACACAGACGGAGCTAAACCGATTAAAAGGCAGAATAAATGCCAAACTTGCTACATTCTCAAAATTCCTGGAAACCGAAATTGAATTTAACGAGAAGACAGGCCTAGAATATCAACAAAAGCTTACCTAACTTGAAGAAATCAAAAGCAACTTCAATGTTTTATTCGACTAGTATGGTACTTTGGATTTGCAAGAATCTCTTCTCAAACTCAATGAATATGATGACGCAATACAAGAATTGGAAATAAAAAGGAACGAATGCGAGGTAAGTGTGAGATATTTTCTTAATAAATTCAAAGTTAAAACAATGATAAAATTGAGGCCAGGTCAGGAAATTTTAATTTGTCTTCTAAACTTACCGAACTACCACTGCCAAAATTTAACGGAAAAACTAGAAGAATTCGATAACTTTATATATATATATATATATATATATATATATATTATATATATATATATATATATATATATTATAATAATATATATATATATATATATATATATATTATATATATATATATATATATATATATATATATTATATATATATATATATATATATATATATATATATATATATATATATATATATATATATATATAATATATTATATTATATATAAAAAAACAATTTTCATCAATTAATTACCGAAAACAAACATTTTGGATAACGAGAAATTGTATTATTTAAAAAGCTCAATTGCCGAAGGTACCGCATGTCAATTACAAACAACTGAAGATACGTTCGAAAGTCTTTTTAAAGCTTTAGAATTAAGATACGAAAAATAAAAGACAGGTAATTGACATTCATATACAACAAATATTAAAAGTGGATAAAATCAATTATGAAAATGTAAAACACTTGCGAGACTTAGTCGATACCGTAAAAAGGAATTTGAGAAGATTAAATGCACTCAGATTAGAATCAAATGATTTATCGAATGCAATAATTGCTAACATAATATTACAAAAGTTAGATTCGGAAAGTAGAAAATATTTTGAGTTGGCTCATTGTTCAAAAAAAATAATAAATTTAGACAGTTTGTTAGATCATTTAGATCAGAGAGCGCTTATTCTCGAACAATTAAACGCAAAAAACAATGCCCAAAGATTTATAAAAGGTAATCAAAACTATACAAATAAAACAAAAACCCTTTTATTAAACAATGATATAACAATAAAAATGCGATATTTGTGAAATTCAAATCCACTTTTTGTTTAAAAGTCCTGGAATTATAGGAAAGAAATAAAATAGTACGACAGTTTAAACTGTGCAGAAATTGCCTAAGCATAAAGGCTTATGTAATTCTAAGTTTCGTTGCGTTCTTTGACAAGGTCGAAACATGACCCCACGCGCGAAATCGTAAAAGTAGGTCAATCACCAGCCACCGCACTTCAACCAGAAGGAACTAATTTATTGACTTTGGTAAGTCAGAACGGGGAGTCCTTAACACCCGTTCTCGCAAATAAAAGTTTCGGATTATTGTCCATAATTTTCGTATACGTAAAGAACAGCGATCAAAGTAACTGTTTCCCTGTAAGAGCCATTCTTGACTCTGGAAGTAGCATAAATTTGATCACCACAGGTCAGAAGTGTTGGGTTTGAAAAGAAATAAAACAGATATTTTTATTTCTGGTGTAGGCGAAAAATCTTCACTGATTAGATATTCAGTTTCGGCTAATATTTCGAATGCTACAGGCGGTTATAATAAGACGAGTACATTTTTCGTTTTGCCAAAAATCACAGAATTGGTTCCAAACCATAAGATTGATATTAATCAATTAAATATTCCGAAACACATTAAACTTGCAGACCCCATGTTTAATCAACCAAATAAAATGCACATGCTTATTGGAAATGAACTATTTTTCGAATTATTAAAACCAGAAAAAGTTACATTAGATAGCAGTTCATTAATTTTCCAAAATACTATTTTTGGTTATGAAGTAGCGGGAAAAACAAATAAACAATCAAATTGTTTTGTTGGGTTAATATCGGAAATTGAAAATATCAATCACTCACTTCAATTTTTTTTTTTAGATGGAATCCTTTCTCGGTGATGAAGAAAACAAGAATGGTTCAGTAGAAGAAATTTACTGCGAGAACTATTTTCGTGGTGAAACTGGAAGATATATCGTTAAATTGCAAACTAAGGAAAATCTACCAACTATGTTAGGCAACTCCAAAGAGCTTGCAAAAAGACGCTTAAACCAATTATGGAGAATATTGCAAGCGAACACAGAACCCGCAGGACAGTACCGTGCTTTTATGGATGAATACCGGACTCTTGGTCATATGAAATGATGTACAACAACATCTACAAACGAATATTTCATTCGACCATCACGCAGTGAAAACAAGAAAGACAAGAAAACGCGAAAACCCTGTTCGTGGTGTGTTCGATGCTTCAGCCAAAACAGAGAAGGGACATTCTTTGAACTCTCTTCTATTAAATGAAGGAATAGTGTAGCAAGACCCATTTTCCATAGTTACCAGATTCCGAACACATCAAATCGGCTTTTGTGCTGATATCTCCAAAATATACAGACAAGTACTGGTCTCCCCAGAATTCAGGCCTTTACAGAAAATCTTTGGAAGACAAGTCCTCTGCACCCATCGAGACATTTCAGCTTAAAACGGTTACTTATGGCACATCATGCGCGCCGTTCTTAGCAACCCGTGCTTTAAAGGCGCTGGCTGAAGATGAAGAAGAAAGCTTCTCAATTGCCTCAAGAGCAGTAAAGACGGATTTCTACGAGGATGATATTTTGATAGAAAGTGAAACAATAGAATACGCCAAGCGGCTAAAAGATGAGCTGGTCCAACTACTACAACGAGGAGAGATGAAACTTCACAAATGGGCAGCCAATCACCCAGACTTGCTTCAAGGTGATAGACAATCAACATCTTACTCTTTGACTTCCAGTGAAACAACAACCAAAACTCTTGGATGTTTTGGTGCTCACAAGCGGACTACCTTACCTACAAAGTGAGCGTCGGCCGTCAAGACTATCACAAAAACGTGATGTGTTGTCTATTATCGCCCAAATCTAAGATCCATTGGGACTCATTCAACAAGTCATTGTCAAAGCAAAAATATTTCTTCAAAGACTGTGGGCATTGGAGTTCAACTGGTCAGATGATCTTCCACCAAATGAGTGGTTACGATGATCAATGAGTGGTTACTCTTTCTGGACCAGCTTCCCATCATCAATCAAGTACAAATCCCAAGATGTGTCCTTCTTCCTAGAGCCACAAATATTCAACTCCACGGATTCTGCTTACGGGTGTTACTTGTATCTGAAGTCAACTGACAATCAAGGCAACGTGCAAACAAGTATTCTATGCAACAAATTGAAGGTGAGTCCGCTTCGCCAGACTGCATCCGCCAAGCAGACAATTCCGAGATTGGAGCTTGCTGCTGCATTGCTGCTAACCCAGCTTGCTGCAAGAGTTGTCCCCTTCCTGCAAATTCCGTTGGACGATATTTTCATGTACAGCGATTCAACAATTGTTCTTGCCTGGATAAAGCTCTATTATCTTTATCCTGCTCTATTATCTTTAGTGATAACTCCAAAACTTTTATTGGAGCTAATAAAGAGTTAAACCGTTTGTTTGAGTTAATAAATCAACCAGATACTACTTTCAGCAACTATCTTATTTCAGAAATGTCTTGGAAGTTTATACCACCTAAAGCTCCTCATTTTGGGGGTATATGGGAAAGTAATGTAAAATCATTTAAATTTCACTTAAAAAGAGCAATCGGAAATTTGACTCTGTCCTATGAAGAGTTTCTTACAGTTATGAATCAGGTCGAAGGAATATTAAACTCTAGGCCCGTAACTCCCATGTCGAATGATGCGGAGAAGTTTGAAGTCCTGATCTCCTGCATATTTTTTAATTGGCCAAACAATGTTTAGCATTCCTGAACCTCAACTAATAGAATTAAATGATAATAGACTTAATAGGTGGCAATTAACAACAAAGGTTACACAGCTAATTTGGAAAAAATGGTTAAATGATTATTGGTGTCTTTGAAGGTAGGGACAAATGTGTAAGAGTTTGTTCTGTTACAACTAAACGTGGAACTTTTAAGAGCCCAATAACTAAATTGGAAATTTTGCCAGTCCCAATTAAGTAAGGTGTGTATTTTTTGTCTGTGAAATTTCTTTATATATAATTGTTGTTTGATTTTTTTTGTATGATATTTAAGTATGTTATCACTATGTTTGAAATAGTTCACATTATTATTCAGATAATTTTCTCTATATATATTTTTGAAATTTACATTTCAACGTGGGAATATGTATAATCGTATGTAACGCCGCCTAGCGGTAGCAAGGAAAACTATGCAAAATACCACGCCCTAACGTCAAAATTATGTAATCGATTCCATCACTACCCAGGAAGCAGATACAATAAAAAATACTGCTTTTCATCAGCAGCTAGTCGGAAGTTTCTTTTTTGTCTATCCAAATATGCAATAATCACCAGAATCAACAATATATATATTCTTCTGCATCACCAATATCATTTAAAGAAATTATAGATAATATCGTATGTATTTCGTGGTTAACCCGTATTTCGTAATCCCTTACTTTTTTACTGCGTTCTCTATGGGCAATGATGTCTCTTTCATGCAATTGGAAATTGTACTTTATTAAGTCAATTTTCTTTGCAGAATGAATAAAACCTAAAAGTAAAGAATAAATCATTAATATTTGTTTAGCTTTAAATAATTTTAAATAACGTTCGGGGAAGTGGGTTTTGGGAAAGTTAAACGAGGCTGAAAAAAATTTAAATGCTTTATAATAATAAATTTATTATATTTATTGAGACGTATTTAGAGAGATTTTGAAAAAACCTGTTTTAAAAGTAATAATTATATTTTAATTTTCTTAATGTTTCATTTAAAAAAAATTAAATAAATGATTTGGGTACGAAATCCCCCGAAATCCCGAGGCCGAAATCCCACGAGACAAAATCTCGCATCCCATAAACTCGCGGGACATAATCTCGCGGTACATAATCTCGAATGGAGAAAACCTCGCGGGACATAATCCCGAGTGGACAAAATCCCGCTGAACATAATCTCGCGTTTCATAAAAGTGCAGGATTTTTGAGTTATGTTTATGATAGTTTTGGTTTTAGGTGTTGTATTTTTATATTATGTACTTTACAAATCAAGGAATTAATTAATTTTGGTATAAGGTGTTGTATATTTGTATTACGCACTTTACAAATCAAAGAATTAATTAGCAGATGTGATTGTGTAATTGAATAATGTGATTGGAATAATGAGTTATCGAATAATTGATTCTCTATTAATTTTTAATTGGGTTTTTATGAATTCATAACTGTTTTTATTAATTTATTCAATCTAGTTAAAAGGTAAAATAGAATATTGAGATGATATTGAGTTTTGAGATGGTGATAGGGTGATATAGTACTGTCGTACTACGTACTTTTACGAACGAATTAAGAAATATTTAGTAGTTGTGATTGTGTAACCTACTCTTTTTCTATCCCAATGATTCCATTTGGAATCATCAAACGTACGATTTTTTCTCACTAAGTTTAACTGCACTTATTTCGAATAAATTTTATTAAAAATTCTCCATACAATTTTCTATAAAGTTATATTTTCTTTTCATATCGTTCGAAAGAAGAATCACGTCTTTTGAAGAATTAAATAATGTTTGTTGTAGTTAAATGAAAATATGAAAAAAATGGTAAAAACAAAATTCACTCTGAAACAATTTTATTAAATTAATGGGTCCTAAATTCTATATGCTTTCATTTTCAAACGTAAAAGAATTTAATTTTAACTATTGGCAACAAAGAAAGTTTCGAATAATAATTGTTATAATTTATTCAAAAGTTATTTTTCCAAATTTTTTTCCAGCACAAGGTTTCAAATTCAATTCCAGGAATCTCAAAGCGTCATAATGACAGGCTATCATTAGAGAATTCTAAAGGGGATTGTACTGGTCGCTACATATGTTTGCGTCTGATCCATTGAATAGCAGTTTCGGGGTTTCTGGGGGGGGGACGGGGGGATTGGGGGCTGATTCGCAGAAGAATATAGGTACGGTGATCCCCTCCTTCTCTTTCCCTGCGACAACAATAACAAACACACCCGTTTAAAACTTCTTTGGTTCTTTGGTGTCTTTTCAAAACAGCAGAAACAGAAAAGTGCGAAGTTGCCGGACGGAAGAAAAAACACTTTTCGTTGTAATGAATCTTTGAGTTTTAGTTATTTCATTAAAACGGAAATTTTAAAACGTTATTCTTATGTGATTTCAAAAAGCAATGGGTATTTATTTCGTTATATTGATATTTCGTTATAATGATATTCGTTATAAAGAAATTTTACTACAATTGTTATGGCGTTCAGCCTCGGTATGTTTTGAAAAGTAACGTGACAAAAATAGACTTTCTCATGAAAAATACCAAACATTTATTTTTTAGATAAAAGCACGAATATAATAATCGCTATTGTGAAAGATACATATTTTAAAAGTTTTTGTTTAAATGATTTTTTTAAAAAAACCACTTTGAACCTTAATATAAAACTGTATTGCTTCTCCGTTGCTTGTGCATAGGGGAGACCGGGGCTAGTTTTCCCATGGGGTAGGTTTTCCACCAGGCCTTATATAAGAAATGAGCCGTTGGGGGGCGCAAACTGTCTACTTGGTTTATAAAGTAACCCTTCCTATGTCACTCACAAGAATCTTTGTTCAGTTGGTGTTGTAATATTTTCGTTAGAGGTGTTTTTATGATTTTTTCAACGTTGAGTGAATTTTTATGCTTACATTCAAACTTAAATTAAACGTACTTTCATTTAACTTACAGTTTAATGATTGAGTATAATAAAAGGTGTTTCCTCTCTCTACTTAAATAGGGGCGACCGAGGCTAGTTTTCCACGTTTTCTTCTTTGGAATGTATTTTTTTTAACTTTTATTTATTTTCATGAAAATAAGATATCATTGCCCTCCTTACATGGTTATTTACAATCTATAATTAATCTATATACATAAAAGGCAACTTTTACTCTGTTTGTATAAGACACGAGATCTAAAGAACCACGCAACAGATCGTCATGAAATTTGGCACAAAAATTCATCTCATCTCCGGAACAAACATACGCTCAGAATTTTTTGAATCAGACCATTCCTTCTTTCGTTTTTGAACGTTTTTATGTTTCCCATTCAATGCATTGAAGACCTTAGAGGTTTATTGCTCCTTCAACAGCACGTTTTCACAGATTGTTTATTTAGTTTTTTTTACACATTTTTTTAAAACCATTTTTTAGTATATTTAATTTAATTACAGCTAAAAAATTAGAAATAAACATCTAAAACAAAAATCGTTTTCTAGCTTTTTAGCAGTTAGAAAAATATTTAATATTAAAAATAAAAATCGTTTGCTTTAGTATCTTTATCACAGTTAAAAAAAAATACAAATAAATATAAAAAATGCAAATCGCTTGCTGTTTGCTGGAGTAGCTTTATAACATCTAAACAATTAGATCATGTAATTCGCTTTCATTAAGAATATTTTATTTTCTGCACGCAGACCAAGAGTGATCAGTTTAAAGTGAGATTTAAATTTTAACTACTTTGGAAGAACAGATTATACCAATCTTTGTCCTGGGCGCATTTTTTCTGCCATTTTAATCTATTATTGATAAAGCCTAAAAGAAAACCCAAACATATTGGTCAAGTCCATTCTAAGAAGAAAAAAGCAAAGGCTTTACGGTTAAATGAGACGGCTACAGAGCGAGAGCGGCGACTGCTACAGCTTCGAAAAAATTCAACAGCATCCCAAGCTTCTTATCAAAGGTATTTTTGAAATTAATATTAATCATTACTATATCCAAGTTGGGTAATTAAATGGAAAATTACTGGGTAATCTTCATATCTTATGTAACTAAAATGAAAGAAAAAAATAGTTAAATTGACTGTTACATTATTTTTCCACCTCTACCCGTGCAACGTCGGGTATAACACCTAGTCGTTTTCTGAAAAATAAATGCACTTTTTGGCTGCGAGTGGTTAAATGTAAGCTCGTTGAGTTGGAAAACGTGCCCCGTATGCGGGGTACGTTTTCCAACCTGCTAAAATTGCAAGGGGCAAGTTTTCCAGTTATTTTTTAAATGGTATAACACATGTACTTACTCATATTGATGCTTTTTCGGTACTTTTAAGCAAATTCAAATGATCTAACAATGTAACACTCAAAGAGTAAAGAGATATCGAATAAAAACCATTTTATTTTACAAAAATTGTTAATCTTCACAATTTTACGAAAAATAAGAAATCCATCAATTAGTATCATCGTCAGATTGACAGTGAATACAAATAAAGTAGGTGATATCTCCTTTTATACATGCTTCGTGGGCCCATTTTTTACAACTTATGCACTGTACCCAAGTTGCTTTTGCTTTGGATTTTGAATAGGATTTAGAGCAATAGAGACAGAAACATTCATCATCTTTTTTCGAATTTGAAGATTTTTTTTGCAGTTTCCCTTTTTTTTATAAAACCTGTTTTCTATTCTTAACTGAGATCTGACAGGACTATCCGTATGAATTGCGGACTTTCTTTTTTTCTACCTCGGTTTGTTTTCTTTCGAGAAGGCGCCTTTTCGAAAGGTCGAACTTGCTCTGGCGTTTGGACAACGATGATTTGATGCGGAGATAATGTCTTTGGAATTAACAGCAGATGTAGAGGGAATGTCTTGATGACTAATGCTTGATGTAGAGGGGATACCTTGGCAATTTATAGTTGATGTCGAGGGAAAGTAGAGAGAAAACACCGTTTCTGGGCCACTGTGGATCCGTGGATCCAACACCCCACCGAAAATGCCTATGACGTAATCGGAAATACCTATGACATACTCGTGGCGCTATCTATCGGTAGGGAAATAAAGTAAAATTTTAAAGTACGCTCGTGGCGCTATCTATCGGTGAGAAAATAAATGATTTTAATGCGAAATAAGGTTTTATACCGGGAAAAATAAATAAATTTTAGCTCGAAAAATAAATATTAAAAATAGAGTATCTCAGACTGGATTCGAACCCCCGATCTCCAAAAGCGATCCTGGCCCAGCGAGTTTCTACGCTTTTATCGACAAGGCCCGCTCGACAGTATGAGAAGAATTAACGTTTATTTGCAGTTTCTATAAGTGCTCATGGTGCCATCTAGTATAAAATATTTCATTTAATATTAGGCCTGTCTAAATGACAACACATACTCGAAATACTTTTGTGATGTATTTACTTAATAATTAAGATAATCAGTAATATCTGGTTAACATTGAAATAATTGCTATTACACATGTCTAAATGGAGACACATAGTATGAATACGATTATGTATTACCAGAAATTTTTTTTAGAAAAATCTATTGTAAGTGCCACCTTTCACCCTGACCTCATGCAAGAGTTTTTATTCAATGTACTAATTCAAATGTACAAGGGCAGATATCTGTTGGATCATTGACCACTGAAAACAATGAGTCTCAGTTTGTCAACAGTGATCCACAAGTGTCTGACTTGCTACAAAATTTTAAAAATATTTTTGCTAAAAACAAGTATGATGTTGGAACAATAAATATGGAACCCCAAAGAATCTATTTAAATTCTGACTTACCCATAAGTCTAAGAGCTTATCGTACCTCCCCTATTAATGAACAAGAAATTCAAAAGCAAGTTAATGAAATGTTAAGACATGGTATTATAAAACCTAGCCATTCTGCTTATAGTGCTCCCGTAACATTGGTACAGAAAAAGGGTGAAGCTACCAAAACAAGATTTTGCTGTGATTTTCGAAAATTAAATTTAATATGCAAAACAGACAGTGAACCATTACCACGCATAGATGCTATCTTAGATAAATTATTTAATGCTAAAGTTTATAGTACACTTGATTTAAATTCGGGTTATTAGCAAATTGAAATTCATAGTAATGACACAGAAAAGTTAGCTTTTGCTACCAATAATGGTTTATATGAATGGTGTCGCCTCCCCTTTGGCTTGAAAAATGCACCAGCCATATTCAATAGAACTTTAAGAAGAATATAGATAAATATCAAGTTAATTTTGCATATAGTTATTTTGATGATATAATAGTGTACTCAGATTCTCACGAACAACACATTCAACACCTTAAACAAATTTTTGAAATCATGCAAATAGAAAATGTTAAACTTAAACTCTCTAAATGTGTTTTTGCTAAAGAAAAAATTATTTTTTTGGGATATGAAATTCAAAATGGTAGACTCACCATTGACAACATCAATGTTACTGCTATACAACATTTAAAAGAGCCTAGAAATGTTAAAGAATTGCAACGCTTCCTAGGAAGCATAAATGTGTACCACAAATTTATTCCTAACTATGCTAAATTAAGATACCCTTTAAATAAATTATTAAAGAAAAATACCCCTTACCAATGGACTACCGAATGTCAAAATAGTTTTGAATTACTTAAACAAGCTTTGATAACCAAATCAATTCTTAAATTGTATAATCCAAATTTGACCTGTCATGTTTTTGTTGATGCATCCCAAATTTCAATGGGTGCAGTTATTAAACAAGCTGACCCTGATGGTACCTTACATCCTATAGCTTATTATTCCAGGACACTCAGAGATTACGAAAAAAATTATTCTATAACAGAACTTGAGTGCCTTGCTATAGTGGATACAATAGATAAATTTCATTATTACCTACATGGCACTAAATTTACCATTTATTCAGATCATATGGCTCTTGTTTGGCTTAAAAATATCAAAAATTTAAGAGGTAGATTATTTAGATGGAGTTTAAAATTATCAATGTATGATTATACCATAGTCCATTTAAAAGGTAGTAGCAATATTGAAGCAGACATGTTATCGCGTAACGAATAACCCAACAGTGCACCTAATGCATCATACTTATTTGTTGGACTTAGAAGAAATTAAAACCAGACAACAAATTGATAATCCTTATGGACCTAAGTTTTTCACTAGAAATGGTATTGTTTTAATTAAAAGAAAAAGTTTACTTAAATAGTAATTCCTTTCTCATTAAGAAGTAAATTGTTAACTGAAGCTCATTTAAAATTTGGACATCCCGGTGTCAAAAGAATGATAGAATTAATTACCCCTCATTACTACTGTCACCAAATTAACGAAGACATAAATCGTTTTGTAAAACACTGCCATGTATGTCAAATTAATAAAAAACCTAGGCAAAAGAAATTTGGTTTGTTACAAACTCTGCCTCATCCAGATCAACCCTTCGAATTAATCTCTTTAGATACAGTAGGAGGATTTAATTATTACAATTCTACAAAAAGATATATCCATGTTATTATCGATCATGCAACCCGCTACGTTTGGGCCTTTGCCACTAAAAATTAAACAGCTGAATCTTATATTAATTGCCTTAAGCAAATATTTAATATCCAAGTGCCTTCAAAATTATTAACTGATAGAAACCCAGCTTTTACTTCTTCCCGACTTAAAAAATTTCTCAGAAATTACAATGTAAAACATTTATTTACAAGTGCTCACAATCCTAAATGCAATGGCAAATCGGAACGCGTTCAACAATCTCTCTGTACTATGCTCAAGGCTAAAATTAATTCAACAACTGCTAAAATTCCCTGGCCTAAATTGCTAGAACAAGTAGTAAATGAATATAACAATACCCCACATACTGTCACCAAATTTTCTCCAAACTACCTTTTACATGACATTACCCCTTTTGACTCTCCAATTAATCAAAATATTTTTCCACCAATTGATGAAGCCCGTAAATTAGCTAAAAGCAGAACAGAAGAACACCACCAAAGAAACAAAACATATTTTGATGCACGTGCTGTAAACAAAACATTTAATGTAGGTGATAAGGTTATTTATGAAGAATTTTGTTATCCTAATACTCGAAAATTAACAGCTCCCTTTTCTGGTCCATATGTAATTCAAAAACAATTAAGTGATGTAAATTATGAAATTGATATCATAAACAAATTGACTAAATCCAATGAAATTGTTCATATTTCTAAATTACGTCCATATTCGGCTCCTGAAGACCTTAAACTTTCACATGAACAATAAATTTTTAAAATGAAGCCATAACACAATAAGATACAACTATAAATTATACTTTTGTTTCCCACACTGGTCAAGATATGTTGATTTTCATAAGTAACCTTTTATTTGTTCCAATAATGTATGATTGTTTACCATACCTATTGCGTCCTATTATACAAAATCTGTTGTTGATACCCCAACTAGAGTAAAATTTTAAATGTGATTATAAAGATTATTTTAAAACCAAATTTCTATGTTATAAAAGAACACTCCTGAAAGAAAGAAGACCGAACTATTTTCAAATGAATGGAAAGACAACCCTATCTGAGTTAGAACTTTGTGTGTTGACTGATTCAATGGTGATTTCGAACCACAGTGGAACTGAATTTCTTCTGTTTGTTTTCCCCATTGTTGCGTCAGTTTTCCACCATACAAAGGAACTCTATACTCATGGCTCATCGACTACCCAAGATAATTCCAAAACCAAATCCAATGATTTAATGACAGTGCACTGAACAACCAAAATGGTTATATTAACTTTACGTGGGCCCATACCAACAAAACCTTTTTTACAATGTGATGTTTGAATTTTGATAAGTTACATGTGAATATTTCCCCGTTTTTTTTACAGCCTCCCTTTTCCACCGCTCCCCCGACCCAGTTTTTTGCAGTATTATAATTTTTTCCAGGCTTTTTACCAACTTCCCCTTTTCCATAACAATCCGTAGTACAGGTTGTTCCCTAGTTTTTTTGGTCACACCGTCATTCCACAACTTCCCCCGTTTTTCTCTTTTGAGGAAACCTCCACGCGATTTATGGCTTAGGGATATGTGACTTCTCGTTCATTTCTCTACCTCAGTATCTCAAATTATAAATGATTTGTGTTGAAATGCACACGGGTGTGGCCTCAAGATTTTTTGAAACGTCCACATCAGTGGTCAAGACCACTCATGTCGACATTTTAACAAGCTTTCCCTCGACGGCTTGCTAAGGCAGGCTCTTCACTTGTTTTGGCACAGCAAGTTAAAAATTTCACACATGAAAACCTGCCAGTTTTCAAAATTTTTATTGTTTTCCAGAAAAAAAATTTTGGGGGCTGCAATTCCATGTGCAGTTTTTCCTTTTTTTTTACATGTGTAGTAGGCCGGCCGCCAATTTTGTATTTTTGGTTGAATTTTTATACAATTATGCCAGTATTTTATGTTATTTTGTCCATTTCCACAAATGTCTTTATTAGATAGTTTACAAGTGTATTATTGTTAGTATGGTCTTTGCCATTTACTTTTTATTTTCTTCCCTGTGTCAACTGTTTACTATTTTGGTACTTTAATTTGTACTATTTCCTTTGATATTTTATTTTCATATGTTGCTATGATGTAACATTGTGGCAGTGGCTGATCACGTGCATTCCATTTCGATTCCATTTTAAGCTATTCGCCTGCACTGGTGGTCTGATCACCCATTAGTTGGTCCAAAAGATCCTTTATACCAAATTTTCCCTAACCAGAAGTATTTTTTTTTCTCTCTTTCGTCCATTTTCCTCTTCCTCCTGGTGCACCTTTGCGGAGGGGGGAAATGAGACGACAATATTCCCACTATTAAAATATATATATATATATTTTAATAGTGGGAATATATATATATATAATATATATATATATATATATATATATATATATATATATATATATATATATATATATATATATATATATATATATATATATATATATATATATATATATATATATATATATATATATATATATATATATATATTATATATATATATATATATATATATTATATGTAGTATAATGATGACAATTCCTACATATATCGACTTTAAGGAGACAAAATTCATCGCGTGAATACGACATATTCCACTTCCAGCATCATATGCAATAACCAACTTGCCGTGTTTTCAAGGGGAGGTGAGTTAATATTACAACAGATTTTTCATAATAATGAATTTAAATTAAAGTTAAACCCTCTTAAAATTAATCATTTCACTCTTGAAAAAATTCGTGAAATCATTTATGATATTGATGAAGCCATTCGAGAGACGATGGGCCGATGATGGTGATGATGGTTTCATTCTAGAGGTATATATTATTTCATCCGCTGAGTGTATTTAAAAAAAAATCGTGCTTATATTCATATTTTTTTTAGGTGGACTTGGACAATCCTGAACACCTCCACGACGATCACAACGACTATCCCCTTGCGCCTGAACGGTTACCCATCTCCAAAGACATGCTATCGTCCAAGGCGCTCAATATATTAACTACAATGGGTATGAAACCCTCATCTAATAACGCTAAATTAATCCCCAATTTACAATCTAAGTATCACTATGTCCTACACTAGCGTAACTTGAAGTTATATCTAGAGATTGGTCTAATTTTGGTTAAAGTACACAAAATACTTAAATTTTCTCAAAGACCATGGCTTAAATCTTACATTGATTTTAATACACAACAACGCACCCGCGCTAACACATCCTTCGAGAAGGACTTTTTCTAGCTCATGAACAACGCTGTCTTTGGTAAAAACAATGGAGAACCTTCGGAATCGCATGAATTTGAATATGGTTACTGACCCGAGGAAGGCGAGGAAGTTGGCAGCGCAGCCCGAGTTTTACTCCATCACGGAATTTGATGAGGACCTGTTTGCTGTCCAGCGGAATCACCGAACTCTCACGTTATGTCGTCCCGTGGGCGTTGGTTTCATGGTACTTGATATCAGTAAGGTACTTTTGTACCAATTTCATTACCGTGTAATCCTCCCAAAGTTCGGCAAGAATGCGAGACTCTTCTTCACGGACACTGACTCCCTAACATACGAGTTAACCACTTCAAATATCATCAAAGATATGCCGGAAATGAAACATCAGTTTGACTTCTCCGACTATCCTGCCAATCACCCCCTTTTCGATCCCATCAACAAAAAGGTGATTGGCAAGTTTAAAGATGACCTGAATGGGATACACGGCCTAGAGTTAGTCGGTCTTCGAGCCAATATGTACTCATTGTTAGCGGAGGCATTGGTCAAGATGGCTACTAAGGGGATCACAAAATCGGTCGCAAAAAAGTTTCTCAAGCATGAAACCTTTCTTGAATGTCTTGAGAAACTACAACCCAATACAGTCCAACAAACTAGGATTGGGAGTAGCCTACATCGTCTATACACCATCCAGCAGACAGAGGACTGTATCTCCATATGATGACAAGCGCGGGTTGTTGGAGGATGGAGTTACCTCTTATGCCTATGGTCATCACCACATTGGTGTAAATATAATTTCATTTTTTTTATTAATAAAATTTTATAGATAATTTTCTTATGACGGCTTTCTTTTTTTTAGGAGATGATGGATTATGTAGGTTAATGTTTCGTCGTGGAGGTGAGGCGGTGTTGTCTTCCTAAAAGACGCATCGGGTGGTGGTGGGTGTCAGACCTTTGGCAGTGAGTATGTACGTGTTTCATCTTAATTATTCAATAACCAATCTTTTAATTTTATTTATACATTTACAACTACTAATTAATTATTTAATTATTTAAGTAATATAACAATAATATAATACCGTACCATCACCATCTTAATATTATTCAGAAATTTAAGAAATATAGTATTTCACCATTTACCAAGACTGAATAAATGAATGAAAACAGTTATGACATAAAAAATCAAATCTTAATTAGTCGTTGACTTTTTTCCAATCTTAATTACACAATCACAACTGCTAATTAATTCCTTGATTTGTAAAGTACGTAATACAAATATACAATTACACCCTATATCAAAACTAATTAATTAAGTGATTTGTAAAGTACATTAAACAAATATACAACTACACCCAAAACCAAAAATATCATAAACGTAACTCACAAATCCTGAACTTTTAAGGAAACGCGAGATTATGTCCCTCGGGATTTTGTCCACGCGGGATTATGTCCCGCGAGATTTTGTCCATGCGAGATTCTGTACCACGAGATTATATCCACGCGAGATTATGGAATGCGAGATTTTGTCTCGCAGGATTTCGGCCACGGGATTTTATCCCAGTACCGGGGAGGCTCCAGCCAAATATCATCAAATCTCACGAGAGGGAGGAGGCGTAATTTTTGTCCCGATCAACATAAAATTGCTAGAAGATAGAGTTCAATTCCAGTAAAATTGGTTTCTCTGGACTTAAATTTGGTAAAATCTAACATTATAATATTTATTGTAGCTTTTCAAACCTGGATACTTAATATTATTCGAGAAAAAGAACGTTTCGTTTGTTTTATACAGATCCTATTGGCATTCGTTTCTTTCTGTTTTGTTTTCTAGTTTCAATTCAGACCAAAGGAAATGTGTTCAAACTACTTTTACTCTTCACAAAGAAAAAGTAGACAAAATGTGAATATTAATCACTTTGCCACCATCATCAGATGCAGAATGCGGATGATGCAGCTGCTGTTTGGACTAGCCAACTTTGGTTGGTTGGTAGACATATATTTTCAGCCTTGTGTGCTTGATCACGAAGACCCGCTTATAAACCATCGTCAAGAAGCCAACTTTGGGGTTCTTCGACGTTTAGTACATGTATTTTGAAGTTTTCAGGGTATCAAACGAAAAAATCAAAAGTTTCGATATAAAAAATTTTAAATAGAAAAATACGAATTTTGAAAAATCTCACGCGATATTACGGGGACTGGGGGGTCGAACCAAATATCAAAAAGTCTCGCCGGGGGTGGGGGGGTCAAAAAATCGTCAAAATCAAATCACGTAATTTATGGACGCCCCTTAGATACAAATGTGTTTACCTCTCGCATCGCACCTTCCTATATCAAGGTATTTTACAGAGTCATCCACTTTGTCGTAGCCCAGCAGAGTTACAGTACCATATTTTTCCATAACCTAAGTATCAAACGAACATACAAATTTTAATTGAAAGTTATCAATTTAAACGTGTTGTACGCAAAAAAATTATTAAATATTTTAAAAGATGGAAACGCAATAAAAAAATATTAAATATTTTATTAAAATGTAAAAACTGCCTAAATTGTAATCAAGTTATAAATAATGGATGTTTTAATAAAAATGTTGACCCAAAGCTAAATGCGAATACATTTTTTTACAAAAAATAATAATAATAATCTTCGAGCATTGGTGGCTAGATGATTTTATCAATAAGCTTTAAGCAATGCACCTTATTTATGAATTACTATAAAACAATATTTTAGTTAATCATAATATGCGTTGTTACAGTTAGAGTATATGTACACTATACAGACAAAACTTACTCTAGACATAAACAAAAATAAACTTTACAAAGTAAGCCATTTTTAGCCTACTTTTCTTTTTTTAATTCGAAAGAATTAAAAAAATGAAAAAGTAGGTATTGACATGCGGTCGATGTCCGTCTGTCCGTCTGTCCGTCTGTCTGTCCGTACCCCCCTTCCAAAATCGGTTCTAATCATCGGATCTTAAAAATTCTTTTTTTGTTAGAAAGCTATAACCTCAGATACCCAACTTTCATACTTTTTGTCCGTCTGTCTGTACGTCCGGACGGACATAAATCTACTATCTGTCGGCGAATTTCCCATTGAATTAGCATTGAAATTCAATTTTGAGTCATTTAAATCACTGTAGGTATTGAAATGCGGTCGATGTCCATCTGTCTGTCCATCTGTCTGTCTGTTCGTATGTCTGTCCGCCTGTCTGTCCGCCTGTCTGTCCGTTTGTCTGTCTGTCTGTACCCCCCTTCCAAAATCGGTTCTAATCATCGGATCTTAAAAATTCTTTTTTTGTTAGAAAGCTATGACCTCAGATACCCAACTTTCATACTTTTTGTCCGTCTGTCTGTACGTCCGGACGGACATAAATTTACTATCTGTCGGCGAATTTCCCTTTGAATTAGCATTGAAATTCAATTTTGAGTCATTTAAATCACTGTAGGTATTGAAATGCAGTTGATGTCCATCTGTCTGTCTGTCCATCTGTCTGTTCGTATGTCTGTCTGTTTCGTATGTCTGTCCGCCTGTCTGTCCGTTTGTCTGTCTGTCTGTACCCCCCTTCCAAAATCGGTTCTAATCATCGGATCTTAAAAATTCTTTTTTTGTTAGAAAGCTATGACCTCAGATACCCAACTTTCATACTTTTTGTCCGTCTGTCTGTACGTCCGGACGGACATAAATCTACTATCTGTCGGCGAATTTCCCATTGAATTAGCATTGAAATTCAATTTTGAGTCATTTAAATCACTGTAGGTATTGAAATGCGGTTGATGTCCAACTGTCTGTCTGTCCATCTGTCTGTCTGTTCGTATGTCTGTCTGTTCGTATGTCTGTCCGTCTGTCTGTCCGCCTGTCTGTCCGTTTGTCTGTCTGTCTGTACCCCCCTTCCAAAATCGGTTCTAATCATCGGATCTTAAAAATTCTTTTTTTGTTAGAAAGCTATGACCTCAGATACCCAACTTTCATACTTTTTGTCCGTCTGTCTGTACGTCCGGACGGACATAAATCTACTATCTGTCGGCGAATTTCCCATTGAATTAGCATTGAAATTCAATTTTGAGTCATTTAAATCACTGTTGCCAAATCAACAATGGCATGAGAAACTTTATTTAAACATATTTGAAGCAAAATAATATTTTCATGAATCAGTTTGGAATGACGTCATAAAATGTAGAACAATTTGATTCTTTGATTATTCATTAATTATCTACCAAGAAAGCGGCAAGGGCCCATATTTTGGGAAATGAAATTATGTTTAAAGTTTTTTACATTTCTTTTTTTTTTAATGCAGTTTTTTGGAGTAGTTTTTTATTACCTTTGTTATTAATAAAAAAATTTTTTCTTCGAACACCAAAAAAAATCCGAGCAGATGATAAATAAAATTTTTAAATTAAATTTTGCCCAACGAATATTAAGGAAAATATTGAATTTTTTGGGTTTTTTGAAGTTTTTTAAAATTTTAGCTGGGTGCTGTGTTTCGATTTTTTTTTTTTTAATGTGTAAAAAATCTAGGTAAAAAACGGCCTTGGTTTTTATGATATTTACCCTTTTGGAACCTAGTTTTTTTTCCCCGTTTTAAAAACTTCAGTAAAGTATTTAAGTAACAGGAAAGTAGGGTTTTTGTTCTTTATGAACTTCTTGTTAAAAAATTTTTAAAAATATTTGGGAAAAGCAAGAAATTTTTTAAAAAAGGGATTTTTTTTTAAATTATTGTAAGGGCAAAATATTTATTTTCATCCCCCTGGGAATGTTCCCGCAAACAGGTCTGGGTTGGCGAAGATGGGGAGTCTGCCTAAACTGGTTAAAGAAAAACGGGTTTTTCCCCTTTTTTTTTTAAACACGGCGGGGCCCCACGGGGGTACTTAAAATGGTTTTTTAAAAAAAATTTTTTTTTTCCCCTGTTCTCTTCACATGAGACCAAAAGCCTCCCCCACATAGAATACCAAAACCCAAAATCGAGAAATAAAATAGATTTTACATCCCGGTTCCCCAAAAAGTCCCCCTTTCGGCCCATCTGGGTTTGGGAGTCCCTTTTGCCCTATTTTTTGTAGGGTTTTACGCGATTTACGGGCCCGCGGGACAGCGGGGGGGGTATTTCGAATAAAACCCTTCGGGGCCCCCCAATAAAAATAATAAAAAAATGAGGGTTTTTTTTTATTCTGTTTTTCCCGGGTTTTCCCAAACAATATTATTTTCCAGAAAAAATTTTATAAAAATAAACCCTTTTTTTAAATTTTTTTAAAAAACCTTCTTTTAAATGTTTTTAAAAAATGTAAAAAACTGTTACAAAAATACTACTGTCAAAAATCAAAAATTTTTTGAAATTTTAAATTGAAAAGCTAAAAAAAGGGCATAAAATATTTTTTTAAAAAT
>JAFNEN010001270.1:0-80985 GCA_019343175.1 Oedothorax gibbosus
TTTCAAGTTGTGTTAAAATCCAATGTTTCTCTTTTAGTCATATGTTTTTTTGTGCTTAAAATTTTTCTTTAAAGTTTTCCGCATTTATCTTCCACACTACGGTTGTAACGTGAAACGTGGAAGCTTTAATAATTTTTAAGTCCGTCTTTTTGCCACCACCGTCTTTTGTAGACCAAAATTATGAATGCTACAGACAAGTGTGATACGCCTAAAATTGCAGATCATTGAAATTAGACGACTTTGAAAATCTCTTAATTAAATTGGAAGAACTTCTATTATTAAAAAAATTTCGAGATTTTTTACTCATTTAGAAAGCAGGAGAATCCGTCTTTATAAGAAATAAGTTTCCTTTTCCACTCACAAAAATCGTTAGTGAAATTTTATTTCTTTTAAATAAAAAAGTAATAAAATGTATTTTTGCGACAGAAATCAGTTTGAACTTACGTCATAATATATTCTACAATGAGATTTTTTAAATGTATGTATTTTTTTAAAAAAAAGACGAATAAGAAAATATATTTTTTAATCTGTAAAAGCAGAACGTGATTTTTTTTAACACTCATGCATGCATAAAAAATAATGCATTTTAATTTTATTTATTCTTTTGGATGATACATTGATTGTTGCTTTCTTTTTTAAATGGTATTAAAAGATCATATAGGCAGTAAGCTTTGAAATTGATATATTGTTTAACATTGATAAGTAATATTTTGCTTAGAATTAGGAGCGAGCAATATTATATATTAGTCATTGAACTATAAATAAATTAAGCAAACATTGACGTGAGGAAGCGGAGTAATTGGCAGATTCGGATGCAGACCGATCTGTTCATTATAGACATTTAAAGTAAAAATTATTAATATATATGTATTCATTCACTGTAAGAATTTTATAGGTATTATACATGTTAAATATATTGCTTAGAAAACTAAACAAATATTGAAAATGAGAAAGATACATGCTTATTGTTTAAAGCTTTCAAAACTAGCCAGTCTCAGATTATCTAATCGAAGTAAAACAAAAGTTATCCATTTCGCGACAGTGAAATATAACCGTAATACTATAATTATGAGTAAAATGTAGTTTTTATATTTCAAAAGTAATAATTTTTTCAGATGTTTAAAATGCATAGTTAAATGGTATAAAATAAATGTTTACAGTTTTAAAGCATTCAAAACTCTAAAATCTAAGAATTTTACAAATTCAAACAAAAAGTAAGTATATATAATTTATATAATACACTGGAATGAAATAGTCATAAAACTATTAGGAGTAAAATGTTAGATTTTATACTTTTAAATTTACTATCTTTTTAAAATAAAATATATTATTTTCAGTGGTTTGTGGTGGAATTAAATGCCAAAATGGAGCTTCAAAATGTAGCACACCAATAAATGCGAGTGCCTAGAAGGATGGACAGGGGATGCATGTGCAGATGTACTTGGGTGCGACGAAGACCTTCAAAATATTTGCCAAAAACTTTCTGTCCATGCATATATGATACTACTGAGAAAAAAGCAATTGTAAATGCACTGGTGAAAACGAAGAATTTAACGGAACACATTGCATAGGTAAATTAATTGTAGATATGTTTTCAAATGTGTAATATATTTAAAATTAATATGCGTATAAAATTCTAGATGGTTAGGAATAGGTACTTCAAAGTAAAGAAACCCATTATTACCCAAAATTATTATTGAACAGTATTATTGTAGCAAATGGTAATTTAAATAAGAAAAGAAGGAATCAATCTTCACACAGCATTTTTCTAGAATCAAATGTAATTTCAAGTTGTGTTAAAATCCAATGTTTCTCTTTTAGTCATATGTTTTTTTGTGCTTAAAATTTTTCTTTAAAGTTTTCCGCATTTATCTTCCACACTACGGTTGTAACGTGAAACGTGGAAGCTTTAATAATTTTTAAGTCCGTCTTTTTGCCCACCACCGTCTTTTGTAGACCAAAATTATGAATGCTACAGACAAGTGTGATACGCCTAAAATTGCAGATCATTGAAATTAGACGACTTTGAAAATCTCTTAATTAAATTGGAAGAACTTCTATTATTAAAAAAATTTCGAGATTTTTTACTCATTTAGAAAGCAGGAGAATCCGTCTTTATAAGAAATAAGTTTCCTTTTCCACTCACAAAAATCGTTAGTGAAATTTTATTTCTTTTAAATAAAAAAGTAATAAAATGTATTTTTGCGACAGAAATCAGTTTGAACTTACGTCATAATATATTCTACAATGAGATTTTTTAAATGTATGTATTATTTTTAAAAAAAGACGAATAAGAAAAAATATTTTTTAATCTGTAAAAAGCAGACGTGATTTTTTTTTAACACTCATGCATGCATAAAAAATAATGCATTTTAATTTTATTTATTCTTTTGGATGATACATTGATTGTTGCTTTCTTTTTTAAATGGTATTAAAAGATCATATAGTGCAGTAAGCTTTGAATTGATATATTGTTTACATTGATAAGTAATATTTTGCTTAGAATTAGGAGCGAGCAATATTATATATTAGTCATTGAACTATAAATAAATTAAGCAAACATTGACGTGAGGAAGCGGTGTAATTGGCAGATTCGGATGCAGACCGATCTGTTCATTATAGACATTTAAAGTAAAAATTATTAATATATATATGTATTCATTCACTGTAAGAATTTTATAGGTATTATACATGTTAAATATATTGCTTAGAAAACTAAACAAATATTGAAAATGAGAAAGATACATGCTTATTGTTTAAAAGCTTTCAAAACTAGCCAGTCTCAGATTATCTAATCGAAGTAAAACAAAAGTTATCCATTTCGCGACAGTGAAATATAACCGTAATACTATAATTATGAGTAAAATGTAGTTTTTATATTTCAAAAGTAATAATTTTTTCAGATGTTTAAAATGCATAGTTAAATGGTATAAAATAAATGTTTACAGTTTTAAAGCATTCAAAACTCTAAAATCTAAAGAATTTTACATAATTCAAACAAAAATAAGTATATATAATTTATATAAATACACTGGAATGAAATAGTCATAAAACTATTAGGAGTAAAATGTTAGATTTTATACTTTTAAATTTACTATCTTTTTAAAATAAAATATATTATTTTCAGTGGTTTGTGGTGGAATTAAATGCCAAAATGGAGCTTCAAAATGTAGCACAGCCAATAAATGCGAGTGCCTAGAAGGATGGACAGGGGATGCATGTGCAGATGTACTTGGGTGCGACGAAGACCTTCAAAATATTTGCCAAAAACTTTCTGTCCATGCATATATGATACTACTGAGAAAAAAGCAATTTGTAAATGCACTGGTGAAAACGAAGAATTTAACGGAACACATTGCATAGGTAAATTATTGTAGATATGTTTTCAAATGTGTAATATATTTAAAATTAATATGCGTTATAAATTCTAGATGGTTAGGAATAGGTTACTTCAAGTAAAGAAACCCATTATTACACAAAATTATTATTGAACAGTATTACTGGTAAGTTAATTGTATATTAAAAAAAATATATGTGACGTATTTAAATATATATTATGGTTAAAAAACAAAGAACCAAAAAAAAAAAAAAAAGATTAAAAGTTTGATTTAATTGCAATTTGCTTAAGTAAGAAGAAATTTAATACAGAAAAAAAGTTTAAAAACGTGGATCTCATATTGCAACATTTTCACCTCTTTAAAAAGTCCAATACACAACATCCCTATTTTGCTTCACTTCCTCTCCTTCTCCCTCGATAACGATCCTAGCGAAATCTCGCACCACCAGATGCGAAGGACACGTCTGATTTTGCACCTTCCTTACAGTTTGACAGTCTGAACAATGTTCTTATCTGTAAATTTAAAGTTCCGTTTCGGACGACGTCTAGTCTGTAAGTCTTTTTCGAAACATTCCGAAAAATTGTGTATAGGTGTGGGCGTGATTGTCTGCGTCCCCCTACATTGCTGACATGCAAGAGCTGACAAGAAACGCAACCCACCTTAACTAAATAATGTCTACACGATTTATTATTATAATAAACGCAAATAGAGAAGCTTACAACGCAATAAAGCAACATACTAAGCTATTCAAATACACAGTATTAATTCAAAATAAACAATATAGAACACTGATTCTTAATTACACACGACTACTTTCTTCATATGAGCGGGATAAAGCATTTGCTATTGTTTGGTTTTCCATGGTTAATGAGAAATTATAAATTAGTAACGAGAGAGAGCCAAAGACGTTTTAAAGCAAATTAATTTATAAGCAGTAGAGTCACTAGAGGTGTTATAGGAACCTGTTATAGGAACCTTAATAAGCAGTATCTCAACCACAACAAGAATCAAAGAAAAACAAAAGCTAACAGCTGCCGTTTCTACTGAACTAGCATTCGATATGATATTTTTTCTTTCAAGACTATTCTAGTTTTCATATTCATAGCTATGAATACAATATGGATAACATTGCTCAGTTCAGCCCTGGCATAGTCGAAATTTATGCGAACGATTCCGTCTTCTGAAATCTGATTAAGAATCATTTTTTAAACTGGCCCGAATTGAATAGGGGTGTGATAGTTGACGTCTTCAATTTTCCAGAAACTTTAAGGATAAGTTAGTAGTAAAGCGCGTCTCTTTACCCTACGATAATGCTTTGTTTTCGCCATTAGAACCGTGTTTATTTCACACATTATTAACGATTTAAAAAGAATACTTTTTTTTAGAATGAAATGAACAATAATTTTATTAAAGAGCTATTGCTTCAGATATAAATTTTTGTTTTTAGAATGCAACTGTGGCAATCATGGAGAGTGTTACTTCGATAGCCAAGGTGCCAAGCAATGCAATTGCCACGCAGGATATATTATTAATTCTCAAGAACAGTGTCAAGGTAATTAATTATATGGTCCTTTTAAAACCCAAAACGACGCTCAGGATTTTATTTTTCATATATTGCAACGTAGTTAATTTGCATAAGTGATAACTATTGCAATTTTGAGTATTTTTGATGTTCCTGTGTGCAGTGCTGGATTTCGGCCTAGGCCTACAAGGCCTGAGGCTAGGGCCCAGTCAGGAAGGGTACCTTAAAAAGATAAAATAGCTTTTAAAAAATGAAAATCGATAAACTCCGAAAACCTATCACCCGACGGCCTCAAAAATTGTAAAATTTACAAAAAAACGCCAGACCTGGCAGCCCTGGTTCATTTCCCCTGAGAGAGGGGAGGGGAAATGCAAATGGTCTCTCTGTGATGTTCCTATTAGGCTCTCCTGTTCTCCACATTTTTCTGCTGCAGAACAGAAGAAGGCAGCCGGAATCAGTTCAAACACACAATCACCATTTTGTTCAAAGAAGGATCGATCATATAAGATCTAACATAGCAGAAAACAGGCCCAACTCACTGTCAGTAATGTACATAGAGTCATAAATAATGCAGTCAATTGACTACGATGGCGTCATTCGTTCTTTTGCACAGAAGAAAGTTCGCAGTGTCACCGTGTGATTTTATAAATTTTATAGAATAACTATAGTAATATACAGTATTATTCTGATGTTTATTAAAGTCGATTAAAATTATATGTTCTGCTAGTGTATTTAATTTGCTAAATATCCAAAATAGTTTCGAAATGGTGGGGAGGGGGGGCCAGATGTCCCGGGCCCGGGTCTTTATATCCGGCACTGCCTTTGTGTGTGTTACAATTAGCTGTCTTCTTGAATGGAGAAAACTCTCGAATACAAATTTAAACTTACATATATTGCGGTTACGAATGCGACCGTTTTGTTTTCTAAGGTTGGTTACTGTCGCAAATGTGTAGGTTTCTAATGCTTTTAAACACATTTATTTGCTCAATTTGTAAACATTTAATCATTATAAAAACAATCACCTATATATTTGAAAACTTTTTGATGTACAAGAAAATTGTTGTGTACGAAAGAGGTTGACTTCTGCATTAATATATTGTAGTCTTCACCCTTATTTTTTGATAGCCCCTCAATTATTCTTAGGATCTAAACGTGAGTAAGGGACCATGTATATTAAAAATACAAGTTTAAAAAAAGGGTTGGAAAGTTTACAAATTATTTAATCCCTATTTTTATCTAAAAACACCTATTTTGGATAAACTTTTCTACCGTATGTATTCCGATGTTCCTTTAATTTTTATGTTGGGAATTAAAAGTTTCTTACTCTATACATTAAAAGAATGGTTCTGATGTTTTGACAAATTTAACGTAAAATCTGATTATCTTAAAAAAAAGGTGACTGTTGTGAAAGCTCATTTAGTGGAGAGTTGATTTTCAAATGTTGTGGTCTTCGATTTAATGCGGTGTTCGATAACATAATCTACACATAGTCTTTCGTATAGTCTACGTCGAATAAAGGTTTTGACATCGCAGAAATGTCCCTTTGAGGTTGCGTTATGCTTTTACGTACCCATGATGCTTCCTTGTCACTTATCAGAGTTGGAAATGACGAGCCTCGTTGCCAGTATAGCTTACGTTTATATTTAGATAGTTCGACATAAATCTGACAAATCAATGCTAGAACAAATTTGAGTTTAAAATGTGTTCTTTTTCCAACAAAAGTTTCAAATCCTTCAAAATAAGAAGACACCACTCAACCAAATAATCTTGTCTTCTGATTTAGGTGGTCAAGGTAAATCTTCATTCTTACTTCCTCCGAAAGAAAGCTAACATTTTCTCAAATTTTTTAATTTGTTAGTCTTGCCATGATTAACTAATTCGATCATTTTTTTTATATCTACAACTGACATTAAACAAGAGAAAAAAAGGCTGAACGGTTAAAATTTTAATTTCCATTGGAATTTTCTACATTACCAAAAGTAAAAAAATGTAATTTGTAAACCAGTGTGATGGGGACATGTTTTAGTAGTAGTATTTGAGATGCTTTTCAGATTTTTACATTTTAATGATTTATGTTTAAAAGCTCTTGACGTGTTGTACCTTGTAAGAAACTGAGCCTGTTGCTACAGTTAACCATGAGATCTCTAATTAATTTATTAGCAAAACATCAATATATATTTTAGTTTTTTCTATTAACGGTCATTCTCATAGAACTCAGTACTTAAAAAAGTAACTAAAAAATAACAAAACCGACTTTTACGTAGTAGTTTTGTAGTGACAAAAAAAGTTTGAGAAATATAAATATTTTCACTTAAAAATAAAAAATTATAAATGAATGAAATATATTTTTAGATATTACGATAGGGACATTTTCTGAATTTTTAAGCGTCAATTTATAGTGATGTAAATATAATTGCCTTATGTTGTTTTGTAGTTCCTTTCATTAATTCACAGTGATTTCAATTATTTATTACTAACTTTTTGAAAAACTGTTTTATTTATTAAAATCTAATTTGTAATTTTAATAGAGTGTGATTGTGGTACTCATGGAAACTGCAGTTTTGTTCATGAAGACAAAAAATATTGCACGTGCGAAGTCGGATATTCTGTGAATAAACAAGGAAGTTGCCAACGTAAGTAATTGATGATACTTCTAATCACTGTGCTGACAAACCATAGTTTAAAGAATTTCCTTACTTAATTTTCTCTACATTTCCTTGATTTAATTTTTATGTGGTAATTTTAAATAAATTTGAAATTTATAAATCTTTAAAATTTTCAATTGTTTTTAAGCATATTATTGTATTATTGCCGTATGGTAAATGACATTTTTAAATATTATTTTGCTAAATGTCTGGAAAACAAGGATTTTTGTTTCTAATTTTGATGAATTTATATAAAAACATTAAGCGAAATAAATACACTTTACAATTTTTAGAATGTGATTGTGGGAAAAACGGAACATGCAGTTTCGGCGACAGTAACAATGAAATTTGTGAGTGCATTAAAGGATACGAGGTAAACAGCATCAACAAGTGTCAAGGTATGTAATAATTCAATACATTTACTGTTCATATTACTTATTATGCTGTATTTTAAAATCCTATTACGTAAATTCTAGCAAGATTAATGAAATTTTTAAAAGCACAAATAAAAATCTCTCGAGGATATTAACACTTTGACTGCCTCGATAGCGATGGAACATTTTCATCGATAGAGGCTGATGTGAAGTAGAAGTACATCCTGTTCTTTAAACCAGTTCGTTACAATAGAAGTGAACTAACTCTCCTTCATTTTCGAAAAAGTAAAAATCTTAGTTCAAGGTCATAAAATCACAAGGTTAGGTTGAATTAACGTCACTAACTAAAGCTACACGACAGTCGTAAAAATACGAGGAAATGTTCCTGTCCTTTTCCGACCAGATAACTCATCATCTGTCACTAATTATTGAATTGAAAGCCAATAACCAGATTTGTTTCAGTGATTAACTTTTCGACTATGAAATTACCATTAAACTTTCATAATTCATAATTTTTTGGGTTGCTTTTGTTCTAAAAAACTACAAAAAAAACCAGAGACTATATGCAATTTTTTATAGCTAGATAGTTTAATAACAAACTAAACCGCACTGCGAAATGCAGTATGTCTGGTGTCTGGTCGCCCAACACTTGAGACGAAATATTTAATTTCCTCGTAATTTTAAATAGAATGTACTTTTTCAAAATCATCAAGTATTATTTCAAGCACAGTGAGATCAGATCGGTTGCAAAAGTGTAAAATCAAATATTCTACGTTCTATAATATCCTCAACTTGATCACCAAATAACCTTAAATTTGCTTGCGGCGTTAACATAATTCAAAGAAAGGTGTTAACATAATTCAAATATAGATGTTAACATCCCTACATAATTATGGCTGTATTATATTTGTCGTCAATAGGCGAAAGATACACTTCGCAATAACACAAAAACTGCATAAGCTTTAAAATCTATGTATGGAAATTCATCAGTCACATCTGGGATTACTAGGTGTCAATTAAATATCATACAAAAGGGTAGATGAAAGAGCTAGATCGTGTAGTTTGTGTAACCACTAGACCATCATGTTTATCAAGTTTTCAAACGAACTTGAACTCATAAGAACGGTTGGCGAAATGGTACTATGAATTTCATCAGAATGTGCTGTTATCGGTGAATCGGAACCCTGAGACGCGCTGGCGAGTTATTAGCAGTCAAAGTGTTAATAATATGCTATGAATATAATAGAATAGAATGCAGTTCCTTGCTCGTGCAGAAGTGATGCTTTAAAACATTGAAGAAAAAATTCAAAAATAATGGCAATTTATAAATAAAGCGCGTCCGCGATAAAAATGAAACAACTTGATTTACTTTTAATTTCGACAAAATATTACTTACATGAATGCTACTTGCATAAAATTGACAAACACACATTTTTACTTCCTTTTGACACTTTAAATTGACAATTATACACCTTTAAGTCACATTTTGGGAAGATTTCTTCTAGCCGTCGGCGTCGTCATGACATTTTGTACAGTTTTCTTCCGATATTGAATTAAGGAGACGATGTTATACCCTCTTGAATTGGGCCAAGTTTTTGGGCTCCTTTTCTAACTAGGAATATTTACATTTCATAAATCCCCAGAAGTTTTCTATCCCTCTTACTTTTTGGACGTTAGGAGCATTGTCCTTCTTGGGTATGAAATCAATAACTGGTTCCTCAGATACTCAGGTCAATTCTTTCATGCAATGACTGATAGCCAGCACGCAAGATCTTTCTTCCGATGATGTTGGATAATGAAGGGTATCAGTACTCTCTTTATACATTGTTGCATTTAAATTTTACCACTCACAGTTACCTCTAAGAGACCGGTTTGGACACATTCCCATCCTCATCCATGGTGTGCCACACCATCACTTTTCCGGCGAATTTATCTTAAAGTTTGATTCTGTATTCTACGGGAAGCAGAATGGCAGTACTTACTACCACCAGCAACATTTTCATCACACATGAAGTAAGACTCGTCATCAATGATGAGTTTCAGTCCTGATCCCGATGGAATCAATTTCCGATCAAAGTTCAAGCAGTTTTTCTTTGCTCGTTGTTTTTGATATTTTATGTATTTCGGAACCATTTTTTCTTTAAAAGCTTTTAAATTCAAATCTTCTTTAATAATTTTGTGCACATTAGATTTAGATATCTTCAATTTCTGGACGCGATGTAGCGAACTGAAATATGAGGCTTCTTGTCCATGACTTTTTTTAATCTTCGTAACCAGAGTTAGGCTCATTTCCAGAACAAATTTGGAATGACAATATTGTTTTCATTATTAGTATCTTACTTGCGAATTGTGAAAATAGTCCTTATGTTACAGCATACAGTAAATGAAAAGAGTTATAGTTTTTAAGACATCAGCAAATACAGTTATAGTTACTAAGAAATCATCAAATTGTGTAGTTTTATACTTATTTTTTTAATTAACTTTTGCAACTTATGTCCCTATCTTTTTTATTTTCCCATGCCAATAATTTGTCTATCCTGGTTACATCAATCATGAGGCATAACAGGTCAAAATTACATATCATTTCTAGCCAATCCATCCCCATAACCACTAGGCAGCACTCCATCAGGATATTATAATCACCTCACCCCCACTGCTGATGTTAGCATTAACTAAAACAAATTGGATGTCCAATTTGATCTACGCCCTCCTTGGAGTTTGAGGGTCTGTTTGTAGAACCCTGTAGAAATTGCTAGTTTTTTATAAAAAAAAAAAGAACTACCTGGCTCCTATACTCGCACATTTACATACGTTCAGGGACAAAAGGTGTATCTGCATGTCTCAACCCACCAAGCTTCTCCGGATAATCTGTTCTCCTTTGAGGAAGAGTGACCTTTTCAAAAATCCTGTTCCAGTTCGAGACTTTTGTGGGCGAACGGTCTTTTGGACATGATCTAGATCAGATCAAGTGGAATAAGGAACAACAACACTACTTGGCTCAGGATACAATAAAAGAAAAAACACAATTGAACAGTTCACCCTGCTGCTTCTCTAAAGCATGGCACACAATTAAAAAAAATTCCGTAGTCTGTATCATACATGACCAGAGAACGAAACGGGCATGCAGTGTCTCCTTTAGTTGGAAAATTTTATGTAATACACAAACTCATGAAGAAAGTCAATTTATGCATAAATATTTCTGCGCATCTCCATTTCTTACCATTTGTAAACATCAAAATTAAATCCAATAATAGCATTGAAATCGAGTTGAGTAAATATGATTATAATAAAAAAAAATCCATAACTTTTGTTTCAAATTGTGTGACATTAACAGGTTCGTACTTTTTCAAAATTTTTATTCCTGTTTGGTAAAAACTGTCATTTGTACATAACTTCAATCTTTTGGGTAGCTCTTTATTAGAAAAACATCTAGCTGTAGATCCTTTGATATTAACTTGTTAATCTTTTGTGCAATGAGAAACCAATTGATAGCGCAAAATTTCTTCTGACTAAAAAGTAAATTTTAGTAATTTTATTTTAATTTTTTATGCGCTTTAAAAGTTTATTTTTTAAATGATTACTCTAGCGTGTGACTGTGGGGACGAAGGATTTTGCAGTTTCGACAAGTTAGGTGGAAAAAACTGCACATGTAGCGTAGGTTATGTTGAATATCAAGAAAAATGTACAGGTGAGTGTACATATTTTGTATACTTCTAGTTTTGGTTTTTATGTCTACAAAATGCTGCAAAGATAAAAAAAAAATCAACACGCGTGTAATTCTTAACCTACAGTTTTTTTCTTTAAGTAATATCATGAAGAAAAATAACATTTTCAAGTGATAAAGTTTTTAAATGTTAATAAATGCAACTACCTCTTTATATAAATATATTACGAAATTTATAAAGTTGTTGCTTTATAAATTAAATAATCTATTAAATTAATTACTTTGTAATTATTAGTTTAACTAAATTACCAGAAATTGTTTGCGTAATTGTTTTCGTAGAACATTCAGACATTGCGAATGGTTGAATCTAACGAGTTAAAAAGCTTAAAGGTTAGACTGAAAATTAATAAATAGCAAATAAGTTAAAAATATGGTAAACGTAATTCCATAGATACTTGACATTAAACTACTTCTTTCAAATGCAATTGCATAATACTTGACGTTAGCTTCTTCTTTCAAATACAAGGTGGTTTTCGAAGGCGGTTTTGAAGGCCAAAATATACTTTTAAAATGTGCCTTTGTTTAATCCTCTGAGGGATAAGTAAATTAGCTGAGGTGTAAACTTGTTTTCACTGCATGAGATTTAAATTAAAATTTCGAACTAAAAATTTAATTTCTTAAACTTAAAAAAAATTATATTTCTGTAGTAGAGGGTTATAAATGGCTTCTCCATGCTTTAAATTTTAAAATTTAATAAAGTTATTGAACTTATAAATGTAAAAAAATTATGTGTGTTGCTGGAAAACCTTATAGTCAGGTGATGGGTTTATACGTCTGTATCCCTCAGAGGATTTTAACATAATTTGGTAGCCTTCGAATATGTGTTGTTGCCATAAAAGATCTTCAGACTTTGCATAATATTATAAAAATTATGTATCTTAACATAGAAAACTAAATTAATTAGAGTCTCCTTGATTATTAATTTCGGTTCTTCAAGCATTTTACTCATATATAAATATATCCGTTTCGTTTACATTGAGTTAAATATTAACGATATATTTATTTTTAGAATGTAATTGTGGTGTCAACGGCACATGCAATTTCAGTAATGGTAGCAAGGCATGTCAGTGTGACATAGGTTACATATTAAATGAACAAAAAATGATGTGCTATGGTAAGTACAATTTTTTTGTATTAAATTTTGCACTATTCGTTCATAATTTAGTCCGAACTGCAAATGCTAAGGATAATTGTTAAATATCAAAGTACATATATCGACGAATACAGGGCTCAGTTCAATTTCCAACCCGAAAATGGGAATGAAAATTTGTTAAAAAATTGAAAAGCTAGACAATTCGTTTTTTTTCATTGGATTTTTATTCGTATTAATTTATGATGTTGTTCCTCAAAAATCAAAAGTCAAAAAGTATTTAAAAATGGTCTGACGCCATACCTTTCAAACAGAAAGACATTTAAAAAAAGAAATCGAAGGGTTAGAAAGTAATGTTAAAGATGTATAGACAGATGGATGGAGAAAAAGGCGGAACAGCTTTATGACAGACAGACAAAAAGTACAAACCATTGATTTTCGACATCATACCTTTCAAACAAAGAGAGAATTTTTAAACAGACGATTAGAACGTAATTTGAAAGGGGGTACTGACAGACGGATTTAAATCACAACCATGTCAATAAAAAAAACAAAGTAGTTTTAAAGAAAGTAGGTTAAAAGTTCATAAAGTATTTTACATGAGTTAAAGTTTGTTGAATATAATGGTATGTCATATGGTATGTAATTTTTTAAATTGTAAAAATTATCCTTTGGAATACTCCATTAATATAAATACACACAATCTTTGAGCCTCTAATATTTGATTACGACACTTTAAATTCTAAACTATTTAATCACTTTCACGAAACATTTATCATATAGTCTAAAAAAAGTTTAAAAAAATCTTTTTTTAAAAAATATGTTTTAATTTATCTAACATTTTTCTAAATATTTTATAGATCCTTGTGCTTCAGAAGATTGCAAACATGAATCATATTGCGAAGTTGAAAAAAATGAATTAAAATGCTATTGCAAGTTGAATTTTAATGGAACTACATGTGATAAAGGTTTGCTAAATAATATTTATGTCAATATCTAATTTTAATTGTTTTTTTTTGTTATTTGGGGCATTTTCTAAAAATTAGTAGTTTTACCGTCCGAAATGTCTCATTGTTACAAGGTGGCAATTTTAAGAGTGGTTGAGTGCGTCGAATATTCAGAATTCCATATCATAGCACTTTGTTATTCTGAATATGAACTAATGTAACTTCAAAGATCAGAAATCATGATTTCATCTCACAAGAACTTAGTGGAAACCTTTTTTACAATGCGTTGCCTTTTAAACAATAAACACAAAAACCAACCTACAAGCACAAATTAGTGTAATAATAATTAAAAGAGAAAGAAAACCGAAAGATGCTTTTGATTTTCATACTTATAAAAAGTACTACACTGTTAAAAATTATGCACTTTGTTTCACCAAAAATATGGTTCCTACACTGTTAAAAAACACCTGAAATTTCAGGAGAAAAATTACTAATTTTAACGGAACTTTCCCGTAACTACTGAAAACGGGTTTTTTCCTTCTGAAAACGTGTTTTTCCTTCTAAAAACGGAAAATGTCCGTAAACCACGAGCGAAGAGATGAAAACGGAATTTTCCCGTTTTTAGAGCTGCCATACTTTTATTACCCTATTGTAGAATTGGCGATAATGGCATTAAGAATACACACATCGAAACTCGAACATCAAATACCTGTATTACCAGGCCCGTCAGTGGCCGAGTGGTTAAGACCTCAGCCTAGAGATTCAACCTACTCAGGAGTGCGGGGGTTCGAATCCCACCTACTGCCAGTTATCCTATAAATCGGATATATGCTGGAAATAGTAGAAAAATCCTCAATTCACGGATGGGCCCGAGTACACTGGAACAGACGTGCTCGTTAAATATGTGGAGTCCAAAGTCCCGACGGCGTTAGCGTACGATGTCGCTCGATATTCCGTTGGGTGCCCGGTCAGGTGTCGACCTCGTGACTTGACCTGGGTCCTAAATTACGAGGCGTTATTGGCTGTGTTAAAGCTCCTAAAGGAGGCTAGAAATAGGCATCCGGAAACGATTACCTTACCTGTACGGGAAATTCAAAATAGAAAATTTTAATAACGGTGAAATAAGAAACGCAACTTAAGTAGAAACACGGGAAAATGCAAAATGGGAAATTTTAATAACGGAGAAATAAGAAACGGAACTTCTGTAAATACACGGGAAAATGCAAAATGGTAAATTGTAACAATGGAGAAATAAGAAACGGAACTTCTGTAAATACTCGGGAAAATACTTAACGAAACGGGAAAGTTTTCCGGCAACTCTACTGCCGGTACTTTTCCCGTTAATTTCAATAATTTTTTTTATAGTGTAGTAGCTGCAACGGCTGTGTAGTGAAACGGTAAACCATATTTTTGGTATTCGGTTGAACCATTTCTCAGGTTTTTGTTTCCAAATCCAGAAAAAATGGTTAAACCAAACACCGAAAAAAAGGTGAAACATTTCACCACACAGCCGTTGCAGCTACTAGGAACCAATATCATGGTGAAACCAAGCACAAAATTTCTAACAGTGTAGAACAGATTACAAGTCGACAGAAAATATAATATCACTATATTTTTTGAATAAAAATAATGATTCATGTACGATACTATTGAATTATTATTATATATATATTTTTTCAAATCTTAATACGTTGTCTTTATGCCCAAGATTAGATCATCGTAAAATTCTGAGCTGTTTTCTACGTAAAAAATTATTAAAAAACTATATAAAAAGATATATTAAGGCAAATAACATAATTTGCTCAACTTCTAAGAGTATCTAGGAAAAATATTTAACCTAAAAATGCCAAATAATGCAAGAAATATTAAATTTTTATTGAATTAAGTTTTAAAGTAATTTGAAGTAAAAACAAACATAATTGTGATCAATCAATTTCAATTGTAATAACAAATTATATATTCTTAATATTAAATAGTAGCAATATTTTTTAATAGTCAAATTTTAAATTTTTCCACATATGAGGTTTTTTAAACGGCACAAGCCATAATTTACTTTTATTACCTATTACTTACTTTTTAACTTTCATTTATTACTTTACTAACTTACTTTTAAACTTTAATTTAACACATTTGTTGAAAACGGTGTATTTAAAATATGAATATACGTACATATCACTTGGTCAATATTAGACCAGTTAAATGAAGTGTGTGATCAAGAGAATGTCCAGAACGAAAAGAGGGTCGTCATTGATGACTTTCCACGTCTAACCTGGGACAATGGAGTGTGTGCTCGGGACGGGCTTGAGCAATGAGCACCTCCTCGACAGTTGGGGCAGTCAGTGAACAGCTTAGATCCGGCTTCAAACCTCAAACTCTTTGTATGCTCCGTCCGGAATAAGGATAGGGCAGTTTGGTCCTACCCGGCATGTATATTCGTTCTTAATTAAACGTCGATATCCGAATAGGTAAGCCTAACGCACCCATTGTAATTACTTTATGTAAAGTTCCAGTGATGACGTACTTTTGTTATTATTGTTTCTTATAGTATAGAGAAATTTTGAGCTTTCTGGATGTACAAAATTTAAACCTCAACAATGTCCCGTGTTTTTCAAATATGCGATTTCATAGCCATTAGAAGAATAGATAATGTTGCTTAAGTTCAAATTTAAGAACATATATCAGATTTGAAGTATCAATTTTCGACCGTGGACGCATTCTAATTTATAAATATTTTTGTTATCTTTCTAGACATCGAAGACGAAGAGCATATATGCGAAGAAAATCCTTGTGAAAATGGCGGAGAATGCTATAAGAACCAAACAAACTATTTCTGCAAATGTAAAGATAGTTTCCATGGAATCAACTGCACGATCAGTGAGTGGTGCTACGTTAATAATGCAACAATCTGTGGCATGGCAAATTGTGTTTTTGACAAAGAAACGAAAAGGAATTTCTGTTCTTGCAAAGATAATCAAATTTTCGACGCTAAAGCAAAGAAATGCAAAAGTAAGTTTGAAGTTAATGTATTCTATTTGGAACAAGTGTAAATTTTATAGTTAATTAGTGATAATGAGCTGATTTCGTTTTTCGTTTTACTTTAAAAAAATTGCATAATAAAAAACAAAAGAAGGTAAACTAATGTTATTTGTTTTATTAAATCAATCTTTTGATAAAAAAAGGCCTTTTCTGCCTTTGCAAACATTTTGACCAAATTTGATTCAATGGTTATATGCTTGAGCCAAAATTAAATTATTCGATATATCATAAACAAAGTTAATACGTTATAAGGTAAAGGAAACATAAGCTTTACTTAGGCTATTAATACAAATGGGTTCCAAGACTATCCAAGACTATCCATTATGGACATGCATGTCCATACTAGGGACAGGTGGCTCCAGAGAAACTACTACTGAATGGAAGAGGTAATATTTGATCGGTTTTCAGAAGAGAGGGGATAAAAAAAATATCGTCAAGTATTGTGGTTGAGAGGGGCAGAGTAAATATTTTCAAAACGCGCAAAGTAATTGAGGACATTTTCGGTTGTGGATCTTCGAAGTGCAGCAATGTCACTAATATGAACAATAATTTATTATTAATTAGCAAAACAAAATCCCATTAAACAAATTTGTTACCAATTCGTGAATCTGAAAATCCATTCGCTGTACTTACAATGGGTACATATGGGACCATAATGGTGTCCATAATGGGAATCGGGCGTAATTTTACTAAATCTTATAATAATTATACAAAGAAAACATTATCGAGCAATATATCATTCGAAAGTATGTTTTATCAGTTTTTTAAAACACTCCACTTTTTAATATTTAAATTAATTTTATCGTATCTTATAAGAATATAAACTTTCCAACACAATTTATATTAGCACAACACGAAAATACAAATTTCCTTTGAAATGGCGAACATGTGCTTTTTTGCACTTCCTTTGTTAAAATAATTTTTTAAACACCTTTTCTCCACGGACGTGTAGCACTATCTCTCGATTAGAAATGTACTTTTAAAGATATTAGGGGTGTCTATACTGAGAGAACTGTTCGTAATGGGTGCAAATACTATTGTAAAAGTTTAAAATATTCTTTAAATTCAGTATTTTAAGTAACATATAGCTTTTTCAGTTAATTACTCTTTATGTTAAATTTATATTTATGTGAAGCTAGAATACTAAATAACTTATTTCAATGTTTTTATAGAACGGTTTTATTATGAATAAAATATTAATTGAAATGTTAATAAAAAATTATCATTTTAAAACAAATAGCATTAGGTCACTATTTTGAATAAATAATAAATATTTACTATATGGTGTCACAATTTAAACTTTTAATTTTTTTAATACCTATATTTATTTACGAAAATCAATAAACCATTTCGATTTCAAGGATATTTTAGCTTTTTGTTACCACACGTAAAATAACATTTTCCAAAACCAGAAATGTATTAACAATTGCGTGATGTAAACAATCAACAATGATCCAACAATGTAAACAATTGCATGATGAAGGGACTTGAAATTGAATACGGAGACTGAAAACCACAAAATTTGAAATGATGGCAATCATTACAATTATGATGGAATTTTACTTTCAATTACCTAATATGATAGTAATGAGGTAATAAGTATTGGTATGGGGCACGGCCAACTCCAATAACAAGGCCAGAGAAGCTTTCCCAAACATGAGCGTAGACGGAATTTTTGATGTCACTGTTCCGAGTGCCGAAGATCGAGAAACTAGTTCGGACGCATTCGGAACCATAAAAATGTGGTCAGCCGTGAACGAGTGGTTCTGAACAGGTTTCGATACAGGTATCTTCATCTTCGGAACAACGTCACTATGAATTATGACGTCAAAATTTACGTCCCCGAGCGTGTTTGGGAGAGCTTCTTTGGCCTTAGTAGTTGAGTAGGCCGTGGATGGGGGCGAAAATCTGAACCGGAAATTTTGTGTTTTCTACACGTTTTGGAGGGTGCTGATTCTAAAAAAGTGGTTTTCAAACTTTGATCCGTCTGCCTGTTTTTCTGTCTGAAACCACTCCACAGCTCGAAATGAAAGAGCTACGGGCTACAAATGTAGTACACTAGTTCCTAGCATAAGTTGAACGTCATAATAAGATTTTCGGGGGAAAAGCATGCTCTGCTCAAGGGTATGCTAATATATAATTTTTTGGCTTTAAAACTGTTGCTGAAAAACGAAAAGGTATGCAAACTTTTAATCTGCAGCATGAGTTTCCAGCACCTTTCGGACGTCATAGTAAGATTCTCGAGAAAATTACGCATGCTCAACGGGTAGCTGCCATATAACTTTTTAGGTTTTAAAGTTATTGAAATTACCGTATAAGGTATATAATTACGTTATCTTAAAATGTGTGCATTGATTTATAGAGCGGAAATTAAAAGTGTTGTAGTGTACACCCCCCTACTTTCTTTTGCTAGTGATTCATAGAAAATCTGTATAGTTTAAACGTATTTGCTGTAGTGTATAAACACTACGTTCATTAAAAGATATGTAGCCACCATATCAGAACCACTGTATGTTATGCACGTTTTTTTGGTTAGTTAAGTTTTTCGGCAATCCTTAAATACTAAAATACTCTATGTGACGATACTAGAGCTTCATGCGTCTATTTATGTGAAATGTACGTCAGTTTCCGTTTAGAGGACTCACTGTGTAAAAAAAATGTTGGTAGTTTGTAACACCTTTATTGCACAAAATATGCGTTTTAAACTGACTGCTTCAGCCAAGAAATTATGTTTTCTTTTAAAAACCTGAATGACATATGCCACCCTCATTAGTAATTTTTTGTACAAATTAAAAACTAACTTTAAAAATTCGTCCTTTCTGAAAAACTTGCAATGTGTCTCGCCCTTCTATTTGTTATTGAGTTATTTAGTTTGAAATGGCTTACTTATTTGTTGAATGCCATGCGTATTAATTTATTTTATAGTCTGTCTACATCGCTATTTGAGGATGATTGTTGATTAAATTTGCAAGCATTTTTATTACGGATTAACTTTAATAAACTACTATGTGATTTTTTTTATATTTCATTTACGAATCATATTTACATTCTTGAATTCCAACTTTTACAGAAATGAACAAATGCATCAATAGATTTCGGAAAAATGAATGCATGTTACCGCACGAAACTTGCGAAGACGGTATTTGTAAATGTGAAAAAAGCTATGAGTATAAAGAGAATAAAACTGAATGTGTATGTAAGTATAAATTACAATCATTTAATGTAAAAAAATTAGTTAAAAAATATCAACTGTTAACTTTAATATCATATTTTTAAAAATTTAAACACTTAAATTGGTTTTTAAAATTTAATTTTGTGTGTTCATTTGGATAAGGAAGTTAAAAGGATTTAAGTTCTATCTATAATGACTCCTAATATTATAAAGGGTTATAATTATATACCTTAATACATAGCAATTACATAATACAAAGCTAAAAAAAAAGATATTTTCAACAAATCGTTTAATATGTGCTAACGCCACTTAAAAATGTTTTCAACTGCAACTTTAAAAGTTTAAATTATTTTGGTAGGATTTATTCAAATATCAAAAAAATATTTGAAATCACGTAAGAATTATTTTTCATAAATTTTTATTGAAACATAAATTTTCTGTAAAAAATTTCATTCTCTAGTTATTTTGTTTTAACCGCCTTTTATACCTTTAGAAGTGTTTTATAACTTTTTATAAATTCGTGTATTTTTAAGAAAATTTCCTGTTCTTTAATTGAAAAAAAAATTAGTAAGTATTTTAATTTAAAGTATATAAGTGATTCAATGCACGCATCTTGAGCTGTAAAACGTGCCTCACATGGGGTTCATTTTGCAAGATTGCTAAAAAAGAATGGCCAATTTTCCAACTATTAATGAATAGATTTAGAGCACTTCATTGTTGTTACTTTTTATGTACATTTTATTGTAAATTAAAATAGAAAAAAGAAGAGTATATCCAGAGAAATAGATAAATATTTTAAAAATTTCCAATTAATTGCAAAAAACTTTTAGTTAAAATTTTTAATAAAAGTCATTTTCCTCTGTATCAGTATGAACTTAAAAAATTGTAGTACTTGCAGATATAAAGTTTAGTGTTTGTTTCTATAAGGTGCCAAATGTATAGCTACAAGTTGCGAAAAAAATCTTAGTTATTAGAATTCACTTATGGTTAAAGTGAAATTGCTTCCCTTTTCTAAGCCAGCCAATTTGACTCCAAGTTTTGGTGGTGCAACATGCCTCAATTTTTTACAGTGAAATAATTCATCATGTATATTTAATATTTAAGCCCTTAAGGGCTTGTTTGCGACCACATCTTTACCTGATAGTTACTTGTTGGAAGTTGATGATTACTTTATTAAAATTATTTTTTTAGGTCATGCTACTAAATTGTTACGTGAATATTTTTTTATTATACGCTGAATGGCAACTGTTACTAGATAAATTTGTTGTTAGTATAGTTACCATAGTTAAAAAAAAAGCTGAATTTGTTGTATCGGATTGAAAGTGTTCGAAACAAAATGTCTTTATTTTTAATTGTGTCAAAGTTTCTACTATAAGTTTTACTAGTCTGACTGTGCTGGTAGCGCAATTTCGTACAACTCGACATTACTAGAGTAGTATATATTACTTCAGAAGTGTACGATCTTATGCCAGTTTTTCTTATTACTATGTAGTCTTTAAGTTTATTAATTACAGTTTCAATATAAGCATGAAAATTTACTCAAGGTTGGAAAATCTCAAAAACAACTCTAAAGATAATATGAAAACGCCAACTCTATAAAAATTCTTGTCTGTGACATATAAAGTGTTACTTTATGAACTAACCTACGAGTTGGCGTCCACTTACAGGTCCTTTCCAACATAAAATCAGGTTTTCTTTAGCCATTTCTTTAGTTTTGAATTAGTAATATAATATCGCCAACAATTTGTTTAAATAATAATTTTTATAAGTTAAAAAAACTGCACACTGCAAAAAAACTGCAAAGCTGTTAGTTTATAAGGACCTTTTCCACTTTATATGTTCACGTAACTATAGAAAACATTTTTACTATATATTTTAAAATGATTTGTTTACAATATATTTTAAAATGATTTGTTTACAATATATTTTAAAATGATTTTAGGCTTGTGGTAACAACATTTGCTTTTTAGTTAACGTCTGCTATGGTAACCCATGCGGTTCTAACTTGGTGTGTAAAGATAGTGGAGATGGTAGTTATACTTGTTCATGCGAAGAAGGATCTGTTTATAATGGCGAAACGTGTGAAAAACGTAAGTTAATTTTTTCATATTTGGTATCCAAAATTTTTTTACTCAAAAAATAAGTATGGCATTAAAGGTAAATTATAAATAGTAACTAATGATACTAATAAAATGCTTTATGATGATATATCATGTGTATCGATTATCATTAATATAATTTTCATTTACGATTATTCATGCATTTGATGACTAACGATGTTGATTACATTTAATAAACTTTCTTAGTATACAGAAGTTGTATAATTTTTCGCGTGGATATTTTTATCTTACATTATTTATGCTTTTTATGAATATGAGTCGTTAGAAACCTTGAACTTTCTTTACAAAATTAATTAGGTGTTGATACACTTGTAAATTCGTGTGCTACTGGTGTAACGTTACTTCGCAAAAAAGCGGTAGCAGCAAGTGATACCTCCGATTTTACGGTATAACACTTCACCTTAAAGAGGTGTAAACTTCCACTAAATTTGAGTAATTTTACACTAGAAAAAATGGGGTAAGGTTGCACCAAAAGTCTAGTACTTTACAACACAAAAATTGTATAAAAAACAAGTGGCACCAAAGCTGCCACTCGCATCAAAGCAACTCTACATCAAAATAAAATTCTGTCTCGATATTCTGTGATTATTACATTCAATTACTTATCATGAAATATCAGGTTCTGGAATAATTGTTATGGTGTCAAAAAAGGACGTCATAATAAGTTTTTTTGAGAAAATCGCGCGTGTGGTAGCTGCTATAGAATTTTTAAGATTTTAAATGATTGAAATTGCCTTATGGGGTATATATATTTATTTATCTTTAAATGTATCGATTTATTGAGTGGTAATTGTGTAAAAGTCGTGTAGTGTTACGCCTCTAGTTTCTCTATAATTTTATTCTCAAGTCAAAATTAAGACTAAGGTCAGCTACCTCAACCGATTTTAAAAACTGCTTAATGCCGGCTTGACATAATTGTTTTTGCATCATAACATTTATGATTTCATATGCTCTTCTACTCTGTGATAGGGTACCGGGTTACACAGTGTTTCGTGAAACTTTCCACCTATTTGGATTTTAGTACTTTTACAACGAAATTAGTGTAATGTTACACCGAAAAATCACGGTAACGATACATCAAGGTTTTACAGTGTAGTGGGAATGATTGGTTATTTTTATTTCTAACTGGAAATCATTAACAATAGTCGAAATTCACAGCGAAAGTGAACAACTTCTTAAAATTTATCGCATTTACCTATTTTTTTATATTATTAATAATTAAAAGGTTTTATGCTGACAAAATATTAATTCGATTTTACAGTGGATGAATGCTCCGCTGGAGTTACGAAATGTAAGCATTTTTGTACAAACGGCCTGTGCTCCTGTGCCAAAGGGTTTTATTTAAACAGCGACAATACAACATGCGGTAAGTCAATATTATAAATTGCATAAATCAGTTTAAATATAAATGTATGCTGCTAGAAAAGAAAATTCTTTTCCAGTGCCTGGGCAGCAGATAATAATAATGGAAGGTTTTCTCCATTGGGCAGATAGATGGGACGTTAGGACCAGGCTATTTTTGGAGATTTCTTATAAACATTTACAACTGAAAACTTTAACATTATAGATTAAAACAAATTATATCTTTGTACATATAAAAATTTATTTAGGCTTTTTATTGAGAAAAGAAAAACACGAATGAAAAAATCTTTTAGATACACAATATTAATCATTTTTAAAATTATTTGAATATGAAAATAAATCTATTTTGAAAGCTGTTAAGTAAAATGTAGTACATAATATTAATACATAATATTAAAAGGAAATTAAGGAATTAGTACATAATATTAATACATAATATTAAAAGGAAATTAAGGAATTAGTACATAATATTAAAAGGAAATACTATAAAACTTTTGAATAAAGTAAATCTTTTGTATTTGAATTCTATTAAATTATTATCAATAGTAAAAAAGAAAACTGGTTCCATATAACTAATAAGAACACTCTTCTTTAAAAAATTTGCTTTTGGCATCGTTTAATAAAAAAAATAAGAAAGTGTGACATTTTGAAACAGAATATACTATGCATTATTAAAAAAAAAAATACAGATAGGTCAGACATTTACAACTGAACGTTTTTTTTATTAGGTAAGAACAAGAGCACGGATTTATGTGAAAAAGACTGTGGTAGCGGCCAATGTGTTATTGATGGAGAATCCGAAGTTTGTGTGTGCCCTACTGCAACCCACAAAAACACTAACGGTACTTGCAAAGGTAAGCAAAATCAGTATTGTACGTGTAAGTTGTTTTTATATTGATATATATTATTTGTATCAGTATAACTAACCTTTGCTATAGACAGATGCATAAATGCACAGTCACATTTAACTTTAAATTTTTGATTATCTTAAACGGTTTTAGCTAAATGCTGGAAGGCTCTGTTATTAACACTTTCAAAGGTTCTGACGGCTTGAAGCATATTACATTACCTATTTGTAGAACATAATAAAAAATAAGCTCCCTTTTATCTCTTCTAGAAGACGAATATTTCGATTTCACTTTTCGGGAGTTTAATGAGCAATCAAAATATGAAAAAAATATTAAATGAAAAACTATTCAATAAAACCTTAATCAACATTTCAAATGAAATCAGCACAGTTTTTTTGTTTTGTTTGTTGTATTGTCAAGTCTAAAAACCGAACATAATTGCTTTACAAAGTTTTAATAGTAGCTTATCTGCTTAAAACATTGTTTTAGGAATGTACTTATGCTTATGCATTTAAAATTTAATTTATTTGTAGATCTGTGCGCCGCTAGTAGCTCGAAGCTTCTTCCCAAAGCATGCCCTTCTGGTATCAAATGTGAATCACATACGGTGCTTGGATTCAGATGTATTTGTGATGGTCAATATAAACAAGCGGCAGATGGAATACATTGTGAAGGTAGGAATTTAAGCAGAAATAGTAATGTGAGTGAAAAAGCGATATACCGACTAACTGATGACTTACTTTTTAGTAGTTGTGTGTAGTTTTGTAACGATATAGAATTCTATGAGGAAAAAATACGATAAATGGCTAATTCCATGCAAAAGTATCCTCTCTGTAGTGTAAGTCACGTTTGTAAAATGTGATTATCACTACAGCTTTTAGCATTGAATGAAAAAAAAAATTATCAGAATAGCTGATCTACACTTATTAAAACTAAATAATGCAACTTGCTTTATTTAATTTAATTTATTTTTCAAATTTAAAAAACTTGTAATCTCCTCTATAATTGTGACTTACACAGCAGTTACAAGGAATTAGCTATATATACTGAACCTCAAAGTTGTAATAGTGTTTAAGACTTTCTTTTTAAGAAAAATACTTTTAATGCTTATCAACGGGTTTGCATTTTCTCTCTATTTTTTCTTTATTTACCATTTTTTGACCGTTTTTATATTATGGTGTTTATTTTATCTTTGTTTTGCTACCTAGCAATGACCCTTGATACCACGCAAATGCATGGCTTTGGTAAAAGTCTTTGCAACCTCTCTCTCAAAACCAAACATTTCAACAGCCAAAAAATTTTTTCAGTCACTTATAAATCAATTTTTCTGAAGCCCCATAAGTACACGAACCATAGCTTACAAAAAATTGAAAAAATATTTTAACAGCAACCTTACATCGAAATTACTGAACAGAAAATTTTACAACAATCTTTCGGGCGTGATGCTTTATTACAAATTGAGAGAGTATAAAAAAAAAACATTGTTTAAAATGTATTATGAATTTTAAAGTTGCTGGACTGATGGGGTTTCTAAAAACTACAATTATTTGTGTTTCAAGAATAATAACGAATATTTTGTAGCTATAATTTTGTTTATTCAACACAAACTATTTTAGGCCAAAAGAAAGTTAAAAAAAATAATTAGGACAATCGTATACAATATTGGACTTGGGGATTCTGAAAAAAAAAAATCCAACAATTATCTGTGTCTCGCGCCCTCTTTTAGCAATTCGACAAGGTCTGTGACATACAGGGTTTCTACCCGAAAAGTCCTGCTTTCCATGCAATGCATGCAAACAATTGGATTAACAAGACTTCTTCACCAAATGTGTGTTTACATAAAATGAATGGATTAGCAACAAAACTCAATTTTGTTAAAATTGTGACTAATGGGGTTGCTGAAAAAATTGATTTATATAACTAGCCACGGGCTTCTCATCCAAAACTTAAAAATAGTTTAAAATAAATTCAATTTGAGTTGGTGGCCCCAGGTACACGAATCTGCAGCATTGAATATCAATATACACATACGTTGATTGTAGAAAAATTATGTTTTTCTTAACATTTTTAAGAGTTCTTGCTTTCCTTAACTACACAGAAGACGTTAATGTATAAAATGTATGTTTAAAGTATGTACTTCAATATCTTAATAGTGTCTAGCAAACAAAACTAATAGGTTTGAAAAATGCGAATTCTTTTTTAACAAATAACTTTCTTTTTTATTTGCCGAAATAGTATAATGGGTTGCATTATATGTATTCGGCTAACTGTTAGAGACTACAGATATAATCATTATGCTTTTTTTATAAGAGTTTACAATTTAGTACTTATAAAGCTGTAAAAATTGTGAAATAGTACTCCATAAAACTGGTGTAAGTAACCAAGTTTTTGCTGCCTCTAGCTTTACGGAGTAACTTAACAATGAAGAGTAGAAGTAAACTTACACCTTATATGATTAAGCTTAAAGTTTACACCAATTTTGGTGTGTAAAGCTACTACATAATGCTGGAGCCAGCAGAAACCTTGATACAGCCACCAGTTTTAAGGAGAAACATTACACCAAATTTTAACAGTTCAGCTATTGTTTCTCATTGTTAATAACTCACTATTTAACTAAAGTACTTTTATGTTGTAGTTAAGAATATGTGTACAGGCGAAGGTACCGAACAATGCGAAAAACAAACTGCTCGGTGTATTGAATCACCTGAAAGTGCCCCATTCTATAAATGCGTTTGTGCGGATGGATATGCTATGGATTCCAAAACAAATAAGTGCATACGTAAGTTGAAAAATTGCTTATGATCGAATGACTTTCCTTAACATGATAAAAAAAAATGTTATGGTCTCCAACTTCTCATATACTCTCAAAAAAATTCCTGTTGCTTTACAGAAAATTTCTGGCAGTAAAGTTGTCAGAAAATATATGTATAATACGGACAAAATCTATTGACGGAATTTTCCCATAGCCAAGAAATACAGAAAATTGCAGTGCCTAACACATATTTTCTGTATTTCTTTTACGTTAAAAAAAGGTCAAACTATAACCACGAATACGAATCCTCGTCGACGACACAGGACGTACTGACGCACTGACCACTACACCATCGTGGCCAAGGAAGTACTTTGTATGTATCAAATTTAATTTTCGTAATCAAACCGGAAAAATCTGTTCTCAACAGGTGCAATCTGTATCCGTGGTTACTGTTTTTATCTGTTTACAGAGAAAGTGTGTCTTAATAAATTGAGAAGTACTTTTTACAGTAAATTTCTGTAGTTTTAGAAAACAGAAATTTTCTGTAGGAAAATAACATAAATATTTTGTTGTTTTTAACAGATTTTTTTTACAGTGTATCTGTTGGCTAGAAACAGATTTTTAACGAATTAAAACTCGAATTTGTAGAGCGTATCGGTACAATATCGGTATTTATATACAAGAACTTATTCCAATTCAGAGTATATTTATTTACACTGGTTTTTCGCCTGCTCTACCGGATTCCAAAGAGGAACCTCATGGAAATACTTTTCAATACGTACCTCCCGAAATTAACTGACTAAGGATGTCTTTGTGAATACCATTAACACCACTTTATTTCTGAATAAAAACGTCAACTTTAAAGCTTTTTAAATTCGATTTTTGTGTATTTTAATTTGTCCTAATTAAATTGTACAGGACTTTGGCCTTCCCGGTTAGTTAGATAATGTTAATTTATATAAACTTAAGCATAAAGCCCATTTCTGTGTGGAAAATTTGCTTACCAATCGTAGTTATTGGGTTAAGAACAGGGCTTTGTCAGCAATGATGATTCGGCTCTGCTTTTGAACGGGTGACTTTAGTGATGTGAAAATAAAATGAATTCCTAAGTAAAAAATAAGATATATTGTAATCTTAGTTTGGTTCTTAAAGCTAACTCAAATACTCGAACTTCGCTTAATCGAACATCAAAGGGGTTTGTAAAAACAATGGGGTTGTTGTCAAAATTCCATGTATCTGGTGCTGTAGGTTATAAATCAACCTAAAATTCTGAGTAACCATTGTTTTTAATCGATCTTTAACGAGAATTTCAAGATATGGTGTAAGTCGGGATTAAATAAAATATTAAATCCATCAAAATAATCTAGCATATTTGCCAAAGGATAAATCTTATTTCACTAAGGGGCTGATAAATTTGCATACGTTTCCAGTGGTTTGTATTCCATACCATGACAAAATCAACGTTGCTGTTAGCCCTACTTTTTAGTGGGGTTTGTGATGAGAGTTTCCGGAAACCCCATGAATGTATCATAAAGTGTTCACCATGTATGAACCGATGTGTTTTGTATGATATGAACTACCTTCATCGATTCTGACTTTTATTGATTTCCAAAAAAAAAAATACTGACAAAGTTAATTAGCTCAAAACATGTCAAAAGAGCCCCAGTACCCATACTTACAATGCTCTTCATTTATCAGTACGATGTATTAATGTAAAACTATTTTAGGGTCAATTCAATATTGAATGCTATTTTTTGCAGACTTGTGTAGTTTTGAAGAACAGGTTAAAGAATGCTTGAAAAAATTGGCCTTATGCGAAATAGAGGAGACAACAAATGGCACTTACAAAGCCGTTTGCAATTGCCCACCTCTTTTTACGGATAAAGGATCGGATAAGTGTGACAAAAAAGGTAAAATTATGCTTATAAAATAGATTGTAAACTTATGTAGAATTTGTAAATCATACTTCTAACCATGTTTCTAGTAACGTAACGGAAATGTAAATTTTCTTTATACACTGTAAAAAAACCTGTTGTTTTTACAGTTAAAAACTGTCAACTTTGACGCCAGTTAATAACTGTTTTTTACAGTTTAAAACTGTAATTTTTTTACAGGAAAACTGTAATTTTAACAGGGAGAAACTGTTAATTTAGCAGGGAAAAACTGTTAATTTAATAGTTTTCCCCCGTTAATTTAACAGTTTCTCCCTGCTAAAATAAAATACCCAATACTAGCCCTCGCGACCGAGTAATAACTTTGTCGCAGATGGTTCAGTGTTGGGCTCGCACGCAAGAGCTTCCAGGAAGAGGTATGGACCGCGCCCGATTTTGATCCAGGAACCTCTTGCGTGCGAACCCAATACTGAACCGTCTGCGACAAAGTTATTACTCGGTTGCAAGGGCTAGTATCGGGTATTTGTACTGAACGATGATATCAATCACGTGATTATTTGCACGTCTTGAAATTTCCCCGAGGCAGGTGCATTTGATGGGTTGTGAGTGTGACGTCCTGTTAACGAAGATAAAAAGTTATAAACTGTTTTTCTAAAGAACAGTTTTTAAATGTAAAAAATATTTTATTTAATTGTAAAAACAACAGTTTTTTACAGTGCATATATTATTTATCTAAACATTGTTAGTTTTAGCAAACTTGTGATCAAATTAGCATATTCTGAGATTAAATTACTAAGTTTAAAGATTAAAATAACAAGTCTCATTGTGTAATCAAGCCATTGTGCATCTAAGCACCTCTTGAGTAGCAATAAAAAATATGAATTTTTATAACTAAGACTGGTTGCACTGTGCACATAATGATTTTCCTCTTAACTGCACGCTGCCTATTCTACAGTGTCGTTAAAAACACTGGCACACGTGATAGCGGAGTATGGAATCAGAAGCAACTTTAAAAGTCGATCTCAGCAAAAACCTGTCTGTAAAAGAAGTCCAAGTTCTTAAAAATAGAGGGTCTTAAAAAGAAGTGATATCAAAAAAAGGTTCCAAGTTCAATAAGAGCTTTTGATGTGGTATTGAACACCAAAACATTTTACTATTTGATCACTCTTATGTTTAACACATGTTAAGCACACTCGCACTTATATCTGTGTAACTTAGATATTACGCATTGCGAAAATATTTTTGAACCCTTTTCACCATGGGATGTTCGAGTAACACACTGCTTTCCTGGTTCCATTAATACTTGAATAATGATTGTGAGTGGCCTTTCGATTGGTTTAAATGATTGGTTGCGATTGAGTACCAATAAATTAGCCAAAATTGGAATTAAAATATTCCTATAGATAGTGTTCAAAGTGAGGCTCAGTGGCTTAGTGGTAGTGCTTCGCATTGCCACGCCACCGGTCCGGGGATCGAATTCCGGATTGGGCGAGGTTGACCCATCCTTTCATCCCTTGAGTGGGTCGACAAAATGGGTACAAAGCATGTTTGGGAAATAAACACTGGGGGTTCCGCGTGAGGCTGACCACCTTACCCGGACATATGCCTAGCACCCCAGAGCTCTAGGTCACGAAAGCTGAAATGGGCACGGCAGGCCTTGGCCCAGTAGTGGGCTGTTGCGCCGAGGAGTTTAGTTTAGTTTTAGTGTTCAAAGTGTTTTGCCCCACTTCAATTTATAACTTTATTTTTAATTACCTAAATTCAACAGTTTTTATTTTTATTTTTCAGCCGAATATTCTTATACTGGTAGCTTTCAGGTCCCGAGAAACGTGTATGAAGTTCTTCCAAAGATTAACAAAAGATTGAAGAGATCCATTCCTCCAATTGACTACATTAAACTCAATAAAGATTTTAAGGAATCGGTAAGCAAAGAAAAATGCATTTAGGGTATTCTTATGTATATATTGGCCTTTTTTTTCTTTTTTGCATTTTTAAACGTACTTATTTATTTGTTCTTTAAATCTTTTATGTGCTCAAAACTAAATAGTTTATTGCAATCTATATTACGTGGGTATCCCATGATTGAATTAAATGTTAGTTCAGATCTTGGTCAAATAACAGAGCCTCGAAGACACAATGAAGCATTTTTACCATTAGTTTTCCATGCAGTTACTTATATATGAGTTTAGACATTCCACTCACCATTCACATTCATGTTCGCGATAAATTTAATATTTTTGTAAGTTGCATAAACGTTTAACGAAGTGTCTCTTTTAATTTCAGGATTTTTGCTTGTTACAATTTTTTTTTCAGACTATAACCCAAAAGTACCTTATGGGAGTCAGGAAAACATTTTTCAGTCATTTTTACATTTATAATTTTGTCAAAACCATTCCCTCCGCATAGCTTGCTATATACACAAATATTAATTCACAGTCGTTTATTTTCACGATAATCCCAGGAAACTTCCAAAAGATTTGGCAGCTGTTCTTTACTTCCTACAGTCGTTTTGGGTGGATTCAGGAAAAAATACGATGGCGTACAATGTTATAATGTTAGTTCTTTATATTTTAATTATTATATAAAGTCCATTGATAAATTCAGAACGACGGGGGTTCGTATGAACCTCCGAAAACGCATCCATCAAAATAACAACACCTAGAAAATGGCCGAAAAAGTAATTTTTTGTGTTGGATTTCTCAAATAAATTTGTTTTCTTTTAAAACCTATTTTGTCTCTTCAATATTCTACCGACACATCTTCGTCATTTATCGGTTACTAGCTGTTATACCCGACGTTGCACGGGTAGAGGTGGAAAAATAATTTAACAGTCAATTTAACTATTTTTTTTCTTTCATTTTAGTTACATAAGATATGAAGATTACCCAGTAATTTTCCATTTAATAACCCAACTTGGATATAGTAATGATTAATATTAATTTCAAAAATACCTTTGATAAGAAGCTCAAATTAAAAAGAATACATATTTAAGTAAAAAATAATCAGTAAGAATTAAAAATGGAAAAACAGCTAAATCTTAAAAGGGTCTCAAACATTTATTTTAACGCAATTCAAGGGAGTTCTATAATAAATTAAGTAACTTTTTTTAGACACTTTGTAGATATAAATACAATATAAGCAGTACAAATTTCTACCATAATTCAATACAAATGCTGAACAATTAAGAATTCAATGCATATGTATACAGTACTAAATCAATGCAGATATGTACAATAATTGAATGAAAATAAATACAATAATAATTGAATAAAAATAAATACAATAATAACGCTAGCAAATTTATACCCGTTCTTCGCACGGATTAAAAATTATCAAATCGTTCCAAATATGTGTACCATATAACCTGTTATAGGATCATAAACTTGTTATTGTTCCCGCTCGTTATAAAGTATAAAATCCCGTTTCATTGCCTTAAAATTCCAAAATGAAAAATACGCTATAAAATGCACTCATAAATGTCATTACAATTCCCTCATAAATACATAAAACCTTTTAGCTCATTTGGCGCGTTTTGGGAAATAATTTGGCAAGAAAATATATATAGCTACAAACACACCCATTATACAGCTCTAACACAATGACCTTCGAACAACCGACCAGATTATAAATTATTTATAAAAGAAATTGCCCATTTGGCGAGTTTTAGTTAAGATTATAAATTATATATAAAAGAAATTGCCCATTTGGCGAGTTTTAGTTAATAATTTGGCGAGTTTGGCAACGTATTTGGCGAAAAAATAAATACATAAAACACTAATATGCAGCTCTAGTGCGATGGCCTTTATTAACCATCATAGTTCAGTAATAGCTTAACTATACATTTATTGCTTAATATGCATACATGCAGTCAACAGAAAAATCAATGAAAAAATCACATCAAATAAACCCACAATAAAATTCGGGAATGGAGACTGGCGGAATTACGTCACTTGAAACATGTCAATTATTTTTCAAATAATGAAATTAGTTTCTGAAGGTAATGGCAACAGAATAAAATAAACATTTTCAATTTTAAATGTTTTCGTTAAAAGTTTTATTTAATTTTTTTTCAGCCGATGTCATCAGGAAAGTAAAAAAAGATCGGATTTGAGCCAAAGTGGTGTAGTTTTTTCAGAAAATTCGAATAAAAACGTTCGAAAACGATAGAAGGAATGGTCTGATTTGAAAAATTCTTAGCCTATGTTTGTTCCGGAGATGAGATGAATTTTTGTGCCAAATTTCGTAACGATCTGTTGCGTGGTTCTTTAGATCTCGTGTCTTATACAAACAAACAAACAAACAAACAAACGGAAGTTGCCTGTTATGTATATAGATAGATGTAGGAAATGTGATTTAAACTACTCATTTTTTAATTCAATGTAGTTCACTATTAAATGTGTATGTACGGCTTTTAAATTATTTTTTTACTGATTTTTTTAAAAATTTCAATGTTGGAAGGAGTGTACGATAAAAAAAACCTGTTTTGGGTTGCATTTTATTTATCCGAGGAGAAGAGTCTAAGGCCGAAATTTAACTGAAACACAACTCGAACGATTCGCCTGCAAATGGGAGGAGTTTCGCAGATTTTATGCGTTTCCTAATTGAACAGAATCCTTCGCGAACGAATGACGTCACTCCACGATTGGTCTTAGACCATTCTAGCAATCGCGTGCGAACTGCTTGTTTACTGTTTTAGCATTCTATATTGGTGGAAAATGTCAAATATCATAATGTTTTTACAAGAAAAAAGGAAACCCGACCGGAAACTTATTAAGCTATGCGGGGAAACCCAATAGAATTGTGTGATAAGAAGTTTATAAGCAAGTATCGTTTGGATAACGAATCGTTCCAACTCGTTTGGCGATAAAGAACGAATAAAAAGATTCGTTATTTTGAACCATTCATTAAAAAGAACGTAAACGCTTACGATGAATCTTTAAAGGAACGGGATTATCGAATTATTTTATTGGTTAACTTTACGTGAAAAAGGCGAACGTAATGGTTCTTGTCGTTTGCACGAATGACACGCTCTTAAGCACGAATTCGCATGGTTTGGGAATACTGGTTTCGGAGAGCGTTCGCAGAGAGGAGCTCAAATCGATTGCATTTCGCAGAGCCAACGTATGCGAATTCGAAACGTTTCAGTTAAATTTCGACCTAAAGCTTACGTTTGCAATCCTATCCTACATTTCCCTACAAGATATATACGCAACATATATATAAGATAGCGATACGACATGTATATAGTATAAGGAGAAAACTAAAAAAAATAATGCAAGGTAAAACAAAATCTAAATATGTATATATACTATAAAATTCAATAAAACCGAAAGATGTATACATCAAAATTCAATAGAATCAAACTATAATGCAAAAAATATTAAAATTTCAAGAGTCCCAAGATATCAGTGGATTCAATGTAGATTCGAGGGTCTTAGGTTCACCTAAAAAACTTAGACACACACTTCATCAATTTAATACATCCGAGCTTGTATATCAGACAAAATATTATTACTTATTTATAAAATCTCATTATATGTGTTATTTATAAAACTCATTATATGTGTTATTTATAAAGCTCATTAGTGCCTAATTACATCATAGTAATTAATTTTGTTCTAGTTGAACAAAGTGTATGAAAACTTCGATTCCTCTAAAGTACTAAATTGCAGGTAAGTAAATAATAACCTGATTATTTATTGAACATGAAATTTATTTGAAACTAATAAATTTACATTATTTCAACATAAGTTATATGTTTAGAGTTTTTTAGTTATAGCATTCTCAAATCATTTTAATAAAATGCAGAATTTTTTTCTCAATTGAAACTTACTTAAAAAAATTTTTATTCAGAAAACTGTTCGTATAAAAGTTTTTAAAAACAGAATTCTTCATATTTATAGTGACAACGGACAAAACTTGAACTGTTCTCTAGAAATACAGTTGGAAAAAGCAAAGAACAAAGCTCAACTTAACGTAATCACAGCGCCATATGTATGCATTTCACAGGAGAAAGGGAACTACTGCTTAGTTCCACCTCGTTTACTTGTGGAAAGAAATATAGAAAATGGTAATAAATTAAATATATATAGAACTATTTATCAATATCAAGGATTTAACTTATGCCCCATTTAAAAAAAATACAAATTGCTTCATAGTTTTTTAATGGTTCTGTAACAGACAGTCGTCTCGCCAAAAGATCGATCTCGCGCCAAGAATTGCGGCGGCGCGCGACCGAAGAAGAAGCGATTTTTTCACCCACGAACTTTCCATTCGAAAAGACTTTTCCAATAATAGACGTTGAACTGTGTTGTGTTCGTTTTGACTTTTAAGTGATGTTTTGTTTTGAATGATGTTACGGTTCTCGAAGGTGTATGTAAAAAATGTCAAGTAAAATCAGTTTAGAGTAATGTTGCTGAGTTTATTTTGCGTGTGAACCAATAACTCAGCTACAAAATGACGCCCAACGACGGTACGAACTCGCTTCGATATGTGGATGGCCGTTTTTAACAAAATGGAGGTATGCTATACAACACAACGTATATTCGTGAAGGATTAGTACCATGGCCACTGACCAGGTACTCTATGGAGCTGCCAATTTTGAAATTCCCATGCAAAGATAAGTAAAAACTTTCTTTAAAGGGAACTACTGAAGGAATAACGTTCAGAAATTATATTAGCGGTCGCTAATAAGAAAATTGCTGTTGGCTTTACAGCTGAAGAATAGCTTTCGCTATTACGAATACGAAAATTGAAAATTTCTGTCGCTTTCACAGAACTGTTTTCGAATACTGGGATATTCATATTTGCATACCATTCCTTTAGTAGTACCTGACAAATCTTTCTTGAAAATTTTGAATAGAGAAAATATTTCATCCTGAAATAAAAGTTGCAGTTCAATTGTTTTTATGAATTATCATAATAATTCAGGTATAAGATTATTTCATCTTGAAATAAAAGTGCATATGGTTATATAAAAGTAATTAATCAAATAATTATGGTTGTATATATTTATTATTTCATCTAGAAATGAAAGTGCATATATATGGTTATATAAAAGGAATTAATCAAATAATTCTGGTTTAGAAAATTATTATTTCATCAAGAAATAAAGAGTGTATATATGTTATTAATACACTGAGAAGAAGAAAATCAAAATTCTGGTTGTACATAAAATTTGTTTTATCGTAAATTCAAATGGTTATACAAGTTTTATTGGTTGTCGTCACTAACATTGTGCACGTAATAATTTTGTTCGTTAACACTACGAGTATTAGGTTTTGAAATAAAAAGTGATTTGATTTTTTTGGTGGTATTGAAAAGATAACCAAATATCTTAGAGTAATAAAATTGTTATTTATTCTTATAAATACCGAAGTGTCACAATGGCGTACCTATCTAAAGGAAAAAAGCAAGATATTATTGAGTTGGCTCGTGAACTTGATATACCAATTGATGAAAATTTCAAAATTTTTGATATTAAAGATGCAATAACTAAATCGGTCTCATATGACGAAGAATTCACACGTGGTGTATTCTTGAGGATAATTGAAGAGCGAAAAGAAAATGAAGCGTTACAAGCTTCCGAGAAAAAGAAAGCGGAAGAACAAGAAAGACTTTCTAAAGAGCAAGAAAAGCAGAACAATTTTGAGTTGGAAAAACTCCGACTACAAATCGAAACCCAAAGAATGGTTCAACCATCTACTATTGCAAGTGTTGCGTTCCCTACCCAACCCCAGTTGCAACTGAAAAATCTTATTCCAGAATTTGATGTGAAAGAAGACGACATGTCTTTATACCTCAACTTGTTTGAACGTCAACTGAAATTCTTCAAAGTTGAAAAGTCAAGCTGGGTAGCATATTTGCTTGGAGTACTGCCCACTGATGTTGCACAACTAGTCGCACGTGAACCAGAGGAACAGTCACAAGACTACGATTACACAAAGGGAATTCTTCTGCAGCGTTTCCGATTGACTGCCGAGAAGTTTAGAAAACGGTTCTCCAAGCAAAGAAGAATCCTGAGATGACATGGAAAGATTTTTTCTTTGAACTGCGCACCTTTTTCGAAGGCTGGTTGGAAGAACTGAAGATTACAAGTTTTACCCAACTCAAGGATCTTATCATTTGTGACCAAATGAAGAGAAGAAGCACCCCAGAATGTCGCCAGCACTATCTGGATGTGTGGGAAAATCTGAACAACCCGTCAGAACTAGCTGAAAAACTTGATAGTTATGAAGGACTTCGACCAACAACGCCCGGAGCACAGAAGAAAATGGTTCAATCAAAAAGTTACCAAACTCAAGAAGTCAAACGAGGTGCTTCTCATCCCAGAAGAGGAAATTTTGGTTCCAGAAACTTTGATATTCAAAGAGAATCCCGAGAATCGTGGATCCCCAGTCAAAATGCAAGAAACCACGCTTACCCTGACAGAGCACAGTTTCCAGCTGCAATACCCAGAGAAAACAGAACTGAAAATCATTCGGAAGAAAGACCAGTGATTAGCTGTTACGGATGTGGAAAATTAGGTGTTATAAAACGAAAGTGCCCCACATGTTCTCCAACTTCAAGAACTGAAACAACAGAACTGAGTTCTTTGCATTTTAAGTCACTCTCACTTAAAAATACCCATCAAACTTTGTTGAAAGTTTCAATAAACGGAATCAATGGTGTTGCTTGTGCCGACACCGGTGCAAGTAATACAATAGCCGGAGAGATGTTGTACAACCTACTGAAAGAAAATGGGACAACATTCCAGACTGCAGTCTTAAATGTAACACTGGCTGATGGCATTGAAAAAAGAAACCGAGGCACACCACACCGAAGTTGACATCAACGTCGAAGGACAAGTTATCAAGACCAAGATTTTTGCTTTACCGACAGCTAAAGACAATCGAACTCTTCTTAGAAATGATTTTTTGCAAAAAGCTGGAATTGTTCTAAATGTACCACATCACAACTGGTACTTTATCAATAAACCTGGAGAAAAGTACCCATTCGTAGAAGACCCTTTTCCGAAAACGTCAAATGCAACAGCTGATTTCCACTCAATCCATTTGAGAGAAGATGAAGGCCAACATCTCACAGAAATACAGAAAGCTGAACTGAATGGTTTGATAGAAGAATTTGAAGATATCTTTTAACCAGGAGAAGTGGCGACGCCTAAGATCCAACACTTTATTGACACAGGCAGTTCAAAACCTGTTTCACTACCCCCATACCGTATGTCTCCTGCGAAAAAAGAACTTTTGCAAAAGGAACTGGATATTCTCTTGGAGAATGGTACCATAGAAGAATGCGAATCTCCGTACGCATCTCCGGTTGTACTGGTGCCTAAACCTGACGGGAGTATACGTCTTTGTATCGATTATCGAAAATTGAACGCAGTCACAGTTAGCGATAATTATCCACTACCCAGAATGGATGATTTGCTCCATGAAGCTAGACATACGTCATACATGTCCACACTCGATCTAAAGTCAGGTTACCATCTTATTGAAGTAAATCCCGCTGATCGTGATAAAACAGCTTTCATTTGCCCATTAGGAGTCTACAGATACCGCCGTATGCCATTTGGGTTGAAGAATGCTCCGGCAACCTTCCAGAGATTGATCGACAATTTTCGAAACTCCTTGAAAGACATTATGGTTCTGTCATACTTGGATGATATCATCGTGTTATCTGAGACTTTTGAAGAACATCTTTCTAACTTAGAAGCAGTTTTCACTAAATTACAAGAATTTAAGCTGCAAGCAAATCGAGAGAAATGTCACTTTGGATGTAACCGAGTCAAGTACCTTGGACATTACATTACACAGAATGGTTTAGAGGTCGACCCAGGGAAGACTGCTGCCATTCAAAACATACCACCACCACGTAACGTTAAACAAGTTCAGTCATTTCTTCAAACATGCTCATGGTATAGAAGATTCATTGAGAACTTTTCGGAAATTGCCAGACCCTTGAGCAATCTTACAAAGAAAACTGTAAAGTGGAATTGGGGACCAGAAGAAGAAAGGTCATTTAACACCCTGAAAAGTCTCTTGGTGAAACCACCTATTCTTCGCCAAAGTGATCCAACAAAGCCTTACATTCTACGAACTGATGCGAGTAACTATGCTTTGGGTGCAGTTCTCTTACAAGGTTCAGGACCTGATGAACACCCAATAGAGTACGCCAGCAGATTGCTCAATCAGGCTGAAAAGAACTACTCAACTACAGAGCGCGAAGCACTAGCAGTTGTTTGGGCTCTAAAGAAATTCCGTGCATACATTGATGGACAGGAAGTTACTGTCGCGTCTGATCACCAGCCCTTGAAGTGGCTTATGTGCCTGAAGTCTCCAACAGGAAGATTGGCAAGATGGGCACTAGAAGTTCAATCTTTCAATTTAAAGGTGGAATACATTCCAGGAAAAATAAACGTTGTAGCTGACATGCTCTCTCGCCCCTTTTGTCAACACGCTGAAGGAACTTGTGAAATTTGCACCGTTTCCATTGACATGCCAACACGTAGCTCGAAGAACATCCGAGAAGAACAACTGAAAGATGACAATCTGAAGAAAATTATCGAATCCTTCGAAAATGTAGTTAAAGATGAAAACTTCGCAAACTACTCTGAGAGAGGATATCTCATGAATCAGGGAATCCTTTACAGATATTCACCGGATTCTGACTCCGAAGAGGCTCAACTTGTAGTCCCAGAGCAAGAACGAGAAAATATCCTCAAGGAGCACCACGATGCCCCAACAGCTGGACATTACGGAAGTGAAGGCACATACACCAGAATAGCAAACAGGTACTACTGGATTGGTATGCGAAAATATATAACCGATTATGTCAAGAATTGCCTGGAATGCAACAGATACAAGGAATCGAATCAAAAACCTGCTGGATTACTGCGTACACCTATATATTCCCAGAGGTTCGAGACATTAGCAATCGACTTGTTTGGACCACTTCCCGAGACTCCAGATGGAAAGAAATGGATCTTCATAATAGAAGACACCTCAACGAAATGGGTAGAACTCTTCGCATTACAAGATGCCACCGCCCGAGAATGTGCCATAACATTACTAGAAGAGGTATTTTTAAGATATGGACTACCGAGACGTCTCATCTCTGACAATGGCTCTCAGTTCGTCAGTGCGGTGATGCAGCAAATCTGTAACCTACTTGACATCGACCAAGTTCTTACCCCTGTTTATTGTCCTCAAGCTAACCCGGTTGAAAGAAAAAATAGATATCTAAAACCCCGCATTGCTATCTTAGTTGGAAACGGCCTTCACACAGCCTGGTCCGAAAAGCTGCCACTGATTCGTTTTTCCATGAATTCTGCCGAATGCTCCTCAACGGGATATTCTGCTGCCTTCCTGCAGTTTGGAAGAGAAATGCGCACACCTGATGACGTGAAACATGATTTGCGCAGTGTAATTCACAACGACAACTTTGTTGCCGAAATCACGCCCTACCTAAAACGCCTCGCTGAAAATTCAAAATTCATACGTGAACGCATCGAAATGAAACAAGATCAGCGTAAGCTCCAATTCGACAAGGGAAGACGACAAGTTTTCTTCAGCCCTGGTGACAAGGTGTGGGTCACTTTGCATCCTCGCAGCAGTGCAAGAAACAAAAAGACAGCGAAGTTTATGCCTAAACGCGATGGGCCTTACCAAATTCTGACACAACGCTCGCCCACTTCTTACGTCGTTGCGAGCATAGACAACCCTACAGAAGAAATTGCCACGTATCATGTTTCAGCGCTTTCACCATACCGTGATCAAGCCAGTGGTGAACAAACAAACACTTCTCCTGTTTCACCATTACGAAAGCGTGGACGACCACCGAAGCGCCCACCAACTCAAGGCCCTACACCCGGACCTCCCCAAACGCAACAAACACCTAATCCCGAACACTCGTCGGGACGTCGTCATGTTCGGAGGGGAAGACTGTAACAGACGGTCGTCTCGCCAAAAGATCGATCTCGCGCCAAGAATTGCAGCGGCGCGCGACCGAAGAAGAAGCGATTTTTTCACCCACGAACTTTCCATTCGAAAAGACTTTTCCAATTATAAACATTGAACTGTGTGGTGTTCGTTTTGACTTTTAAGTGATGTTTTGTTTTGAATGATGTTACGGTTCTCGAAGGTGTATGAAAAAAATGTCAAGTAAAATCAGTTTAGAGTGATGTTGCTGAGTTTATTTTGCGTGTGAACTAATAGACCAGCTACAATTCTCTTTTTAAATAAAACCAAATAAAAATCGTCATTTTTGAATTAAAAAAAGTTCCAAATTCATAAATTTGTTTAATGCATACAAACTCTTCTATTTTTATCAATTTTTTTTATAAATACTACAATTTTTAATCAATACAAACTAAGTAACAGTAAAAAATTGCTTTATGTTCTTGACGCAATGGCTGCATGTAAGAAATTTCATAAAGTATGTTTTTATTCTGTCTCTATTATACCTTGTCTATTTACTATGCGAGCCTCGAAAAGACTTTCTTCCCCCATCCCTTCGCTTGGTTTTCTAGGAAACGGGGGGAGCATCGCTTTTCTAAACCTAACGCGTTTGAGGTTCTGTTGTGAGGTTAACAATCCGAACAGTTCAAACCCAAGTAGGGTGGGGGAAAAACATGCTCACCCCGTTTCGAAGAAAACCACATGCGGGGATGGGAAAGGAAAAGATTTCGAGGCTCGCATTCTGGATAGACAAGGTATAGTGAAAAGATAACATACTTAAATATCGCTAACTGAATGAAAAAAACATTTCTAGTGTGAGAGGTAAGATTTACTACAGGTTGTTCCAAAATTGACCAGGAATGGAAAGGATGCAATTCCGAAATATTTACCCGGCCCCCTCCAATAAAAACGGCTAAATAATTGGCCGCACTTTCGGTCGTGCATGAAGCTTGCACTTGTGCTACACAAGAATGTAGCACTTTTAGTTGTAGCACGTTGGCTTGATTTGAGCCGTAGCTGCAACACAGCGGACAGATACACAAGGCTGCTTTTGTATTACACTTTCCACCAGCTGAGCATTGGCAGCGGTTGTTGTAGAACGCGGTCTCCCGACATTTCCAGCTTTCTCACCAATCACGTTCCCAACTCGTTGAAATTTCGCAAACAGTTCTGTTATTGTGTCGGTTTTTGGTCCTTTGGAAACGTTAAACTTCTGTTGGAAACTTCGTCTTGTTGCAGGAGCGTTGTGTTCTAGGCGGTGAAATTCCAATACCAGAAAAATCCTCTCTTCTAAAGAATAAACCATATCTTCAAAGCAGGTTGGTGATTAGTGAACAGCACACGCCTACAGCAGAAAGGCGACTTACAGAATTGCGATCTCACAGTCTGCGTTATTTTATTAATATCTCAAATCCCCTACAGACACAGTAATACAAATACATGTGTATCATCAGTTGTTAAAAATTTCAACCAATTTCAAAAACCTGTCCACCAGAAAGCTGAATGTTGTCCCGTCCCAACACACACACATTTCGACAAACTGTACATTTCCATCGCAAAACGTTTAGTGTTTATTGAATTTTCAAATATCCTGCTCAAATTTGAAACCCACCAAATCATTTAACTTGAAATCCAAACACAAAAATTCCATTTTAGATAGTTACTAATCATTTTTAGTATCTTTAGAAACTGTGATGTAACAGAGTCTGCAAACTGTAAAATTACTATACGATATGTCAATTCAATCAGACCAAACTCAAAACGAATGCATCCCTTCGTCAAAGCATTCTTGTGCTGGCCTAGTTAAAGGATGCAACCAGTTGGCTGTGTGCTAGTTTTAGGAGGGGTTGGGTAAATATTTAGGAATTGCATCCTTTCTATTTCCGGTCAATTTTGGAACACCCTGTAAGTTTATAAAAGTTTATTGTCACCATTTAAAACTAAGTGATAGTACGCTTGTCATGTTTTTCTTAATTTTCTCAGGTAATAGTATCTATAAACTAGAAACCAATGGGTCTACAAAACTAATGTTTCCCTAGAAATTTGTTTACAACTTTCTCCGAAGTCCTCACAATGTGATGTTAGTTTTTCTTTAAACTTTTTCTTCTTCTAGATGTCTTTGAGGAAACAAGTCCTTGCAACGAAGATATCAGTCTGTGCGGACCTACAACTGATTGTGTTCCATCCAATGATAAATCATTCCAGTGCAAATGCAAAAACGGATTCGCACCTACGGGAGCTTACAAACCCTTCCTTGGTGACGATAAGTCCTCGATTCAAATATGCAAAGGTAGGTTAACGGTCAATATTAATAAACTTTAGGAAAAAAGTTATACAACTGTATATATTATTACATATTAGGTATACATGTATAATGTGATCGTTAAAAGTTATTAAAATTTATATACAAACATTAATTCTATTTTTAATTATACTCTGTAAGACACTATTTCTTAGTTTATTGTTAGGAATAATTATTATACTAAATTCAAATATTTAGTTTAAAAGTACTTTATATATAAAAAATATTAGCATGAAATATATCTTTCAGATGTCGACGAATGCTTGAAACCCAAAGCCTGTCCCAATACCACAGAATGTTTCAATCTTTACGGAAGCTATGACTGCTTGTGCAAAAGTAATTTCCGCAAACTAGGAAATGGAGACATCAAGACAGTAGGTTGTGTTGGTGAGTAATTAGCATAAAGTTATCTAACACACTGCATTTGAATTCAACCTATCGTAACGCTATCTTTTTCAATTAAAATTTTTTCTTGCAAACTGTTTGCATTACATATTATTACATCGTTTTGTAGCGAAAGCGTTTTAGTTAAATTAAAGATTTTTTCTTTAATTTTTCTTGTATGTGTCGTGAGGGGGTCTAGTGGTAGTAGTACTGTTCTGAGGAAAATAATCAATTAAGGAAAAAATCATTTACTTATAACATGCGTTGTGTCTTTTCACAATAACACCAGATTCAACCAAATTATTTCTTAAGATAAGATTAGATAAACTTTAGACAAATTCCAAAAGTTAATTATTTTTTATTAAAGTCTGAGAGAGGCACACATGATACATTATAGACATGGAAGGGTACCTTTAGTCCGGTGAAGAGTCGCTAAATATCCATGCTTACACTAGATAAGGTTGTTTCTTTTAACAATATACAGCGTAGTTATGACAGAGCTTTTCACATTTTTACTTGTCGTTAACTGGAGGACCTCTAAGTCCAACCAACGTCTACCACAGTCTAATAGAATCAAACTAAAGTCTGGTCCGATCGCATGAAGGAGAAAAAGGGCCTGCCCCCAAAGGTCAGCCATTGGTCTCGTTGAGTCAAGGAGGGCGTGTTAAACCACATTCGCGGGCTTTTCATAACATGTCACTGGTTGAGTCTGGTCTAGTACAAATCCTGTATGATTCCAGGAATTACCGAGAGGCCGTCTGCAGTTGTTAGTGAACATGTATTGTTTACACCCGACTGAGAGGCGTCTATTGGCGTGGTTTTTTGCTGGAAAACCCGCCAGTCGTTGCACAGTTGGCTGAGTATTGCACAAATGGCGAAGTTGTTTTTGTGGTGAAAGAACACTTCAGCACAGTATGTATTTAGACAGATAATAGTTAACGACATCAGATTTTCGACAGGGTTTAAAACTTCCGTTTTGTAACACATAATTTGATCACCATAATTTGGTACGCCCATACACTTTCTCATGCGCCCCTGGGGCGTAAAGAGTCTCAAGGTAAGGCGTACACTTTGCGATTGAGTACAGTAATTTTTGATGCATAAAATAGAATGTATCAGCATATGTAGAAGATTGAGAACTATATACTTCAGCTCGTTAAAATAAAGTAGATTATAACGGTACATGGGCAATGTAAGTATGAGCAACTATAGTACAACGCCACAAAGGTATCTTAGAATATCAACTTTATATATATATTAAGAATGTGTGCTTTCACTTATGATACGCATGAATGGATTTATATAACGCATCTTAAAATCGTATGAAGGATACTGACACATAAAAACGCCTAGAGACTAAGATTTTCCACATCACACACACAAAACTTTTAATAATTCATGAAAACTCCAATATTTTTTTTTATTATTTCAATTACGGAGTTGAAAATTTACATTTAAATCACATGAAGTAATATCAAGTTTGAATATTTGCCTATACGATTATATATGAGAAACGTCATTAAACACGTATCTCAATTTTTATAAACATTGTATCAAAAGATTTTTTTCAAAAATTTATGTAATATAATGTGTCCCTATGCATCAAATAAAAATTTGCATTTTTTTTAGCTGTTTGCGATCCAAATCCATGCATTCATGGAACATGCAACACTACAGGTAACCATGGATACACTTGTAGGTATGTACTACATATTAAAATTAAGAGCTTAGTGGAAGAACGTGCTATGTGACAAAGGATGAAAATGAGAAAATGAGTTTTATAGTTTTACGTTTGCACTTAGATAAGTTCTAAATGAAATTTACAAAAGGTAAAAAAATATACTAACCTTAAATTTTATGAAAATTGTTGAACTTGTTATCTTTAAAGAAGGAAATAACATGTTCATTGACACGAAAATATTATTAAAAAAAAACTTCACTTAGTACGTTCTTCCTGTGAGCTCTTCAATTATTTAAACGTATTATATTTTATACATTATGTGATTGATCAGAGCAAAAGTTATGTATGTGTATATATATTCGAAAATTCAACATTTATTCATGATCATTTGTTACATTTACTTATATTTCAAAGAATAAATATGTATTGTTCCTATCTGTTAAATAGAAGAAAAATATTTCATATCGACATACAACAACATTAAAACAATTTATCACCTTCAATAACCTAACTAACGGAATGATTTTAAAATACCATTTTAAACAAAGGTGTTGAGAGAGCGTAACCTTCAAGTTTTCTTACATTACTTCCTTTTAGCTTCCACACTAAGTTTATAACGTAAATCGTTTCAGGTATAATTGTTCAATCCGTCCGTCACCCATTTCATAGCCCAAACTACAAATGCTACAGACAAGTGTGATACGTCAAAAAAATCATTTAAAAAGCCCCCCCCCCCCCCCTAAGAAGTCCATTTTTATTCGAATTAAATAATCATTGCCATTCTCAACAATCGCACGTGAAAGTTTATTTCTTTTAAATAATACAAGTAGGTTTGTAATAGAATCTGTCACTTATCCCGCTTCCACACAGCATTTGTGTTCAAAAGGAAAAAAAGCCGCCAAACACACAGTGTTAATTCTATATAAAACATTTACACGCTAAATTTGACTAGTTTAATTTATTTTCTTCCGAAAATTCACTAAAAATTTTTATCGTTCGCTAAATTGATTTATATTCAAAGAATAAATATGTAATATTCATTGTTTTTAAATAGAAGAAAAGCATTTCATATCAACATACAATCAAAGAATCTCTTTTTGAAATAAAAGCGGCGTCATTTCAAACTAAAAGTGCTTCAAGTTCGAAATTTTTTTATGAGATTTTCGATGTCTTCTAATTTCGATGCGCTGAATTTTTTTAACGTATCACACTTGCCTGTAGCATTTGTAGTTTGGGCTATGAAAGTGAATGACAGACAGGCAGACGGATGGACGGAATTAACGATTATTATACCTTCCACTTTTTACTTTATAAACTTAGCGTGGAAGGTAAGAAATAAAAGAAATTTATTTTTGCTACATAAATCCGTTTAAAACGACGTCAAATATATTTCACAAAAAGATTCTTTGATAGTTCGTACCATTTGTTTAGAAATAGGCACAATTCGTCCTATTTTTTTAAAAGCAGAAGTAATTTTTATTTAAATTTAAGCATGCATTAATGAATAATTACGTTTAAATACTATTTATTCCTTTTAATGATGTCTTTTTTGTTGCTTTTTAGCCTCCAAACTACGTTTATAACATAAAAAGTGGAAGATATTATAATCGTTCCGTCCATCACCCACTTCCATAGCCCAAACTACAAATGCTACCGACAAGTGTGATACGTCAAAAAATTCAACGCTTCGAAATTAGAAGACATCGAAAATTTCGGGAAAAAAATCAAATTCGAAATTACAATTATTTCAATTATCCTCAATCAACAATTTCAATTATTTAAAAAACTGCAAAATTTAATGCTCATTTAAAAAGCATACGAAGTCTTTTATTTAAATTAAAAACCATTGCCATTCACAACAATCTTTTGGGAAACTTTACTTCTTTTGAATAAAATATTAAAAGAAATTTTTTTGCGACATAAATCAGTTGAAAATGACGTCAAAAGTATTTCACAAAGAGATTCTTTTATTGTGTATTGATATTAAATGTTTTGCTTATATTTAAAAGCAAGGAATATTACATATTTATTCTTTGAAATATAAGTTAATTTATCAATCGATAATAAACTATTATTTAATTTTAGAAATAAATAAATGAAACTAACCAAATTTAGCTTGTAAATGCTTAATATAGAAATAATTCTGTCTTATGCGACTTTTATTCTGTTAAATACAAATGTTTTGTGGAAGCTGGCTAAGTGACAGATTCTGTTGCAAGCCTATTTGTTTAAAAACAAATTACTTGGATACGCTGTATGATGTTTCACCGTTAAAAATGAGTTCTCAAATATGAGAATGTTTATATTGGTTTATAATAGCTCCGAATACATTGTTCTTAAATTGGCAAACATGCGTTTTTCGAATTTAGTGATGCGTTCTTTGAGATCCTCTATGTTTTCATTTTTGAGATCATCTATGTTTTCATTTTTGAGAATAGTTGAGAAAAATATTAATCGGATGGTAGCAGCTTGAGATTATGTGTAGTGGTTTGTTATTCTGCACCGTGATAGCAGTACTGAAATCGTGCATATGATTTTCCAGTTTAGTAGCAAATATATTTCGACATCATGATGGGAGGATCCACCGTAAGACTAATATCGGGTGTAATCCAACTGTGCTATCCCATCGAGTGAGTGTTTAGACTATCAACTTGTGTGGAGATTGTATTTCAAGAGCATGTATTGTCTCGAATTTGAGATTTCAAAGTATTTGTTTTAGAATACTTAGTAATCACAATAAAATAAGAACATCCCAGTACTTATTTTTGAGAGTTTCATTTTTAACAAATTTCCAAATTTGATCCAATTTTTTCACATAATAAATTGTATTTTTTTAGTTGTGATTCTTCTTATACTGGCTTCTTATGTGATGAACCTAACACACTAGTTACAAGTAAGTGATTGATTTGTATTTTAATTTTGGAAATTGCAACTGCAGCATTCAAACCAAATTAAATAAGTTACCTATATGAGCTTTATTCTTCCCCAGCTAGTATGGTGGTTTCAACTCTCGAGAGGGCCCGGGTTCGAATCCCGGATAAGGCATAGATATTTGTATTGTCCCGAGTACATGCGGGGAACGTGATCGTTAAATCTGTGGGTCTAAAAAATTATCGTATTAAAAGTCTTGTGTGCGGTCATAGCACAGTACCATTTATTGCAGGTTGTCTGGAGAAAATTCCTTTCCAATTTAGGAATGTGCTTAGTAGAGGAGGTGGCGCACCCTCGGAGTAGAAGTCACGAGGCTTTGAGTACCCTCACGGGTACTCAAAGCCTTGTGCCAACGGAGGCTACTGCACCTCTCTTGCCTTCCAGGCTATGGCCTGAAAGCACACGACAACAACAACATATTAGCTTTATATAATTCCAAAATTCATTAAAAAAATTTTGAAACTAAATCGGTTGGAGAACTTAAATTTAAACACCAAGTCTTTACAACTAGTGTTGCTGTTTAGGGTTATGAGTATTTACTAATTTTATGAAATTGCTAGAAATTCCTAACGCACTATTTGTTTAGACCTCCAAGTACCAAATACATGGATTGTTTTTATTTTCTCTGTTGATTTTTATGTTATCTTTAAACAGCCGCAAATTATGTGAATTGCAAAACAGCCGAATTGAAGCAGGAAATTACAATTCCTAGCTCGTTATGAGTCGAGACTCACCATCTTAATGAGCCATGACTCTTATAGAATGATTTAATAAGAGATAAAAAAATTTAATCCATGTTGTTTAAGTCCCTTAATTAATGTTTGATTTGATTAACGTTCTCTGACTATACTTTCATTATATCCTAGACTTAAAACATGGATGATTCACAATTGTACAACATGACTGTTATTGTATCTTATAGCTTGATTTTTTTAAAAACTAGAATTGAAGGAGACTGCTAGAAAACATTCCGCACTTATTGGTGGAATCTTAGGAGCATTGCTTGTGGTTGCCATTATTGTCTGTTTCATTCTGTTTAAGAAGTAAGTGTTAAACAATGCCGTGAAATAAAAATTTTTATAAAATTAAACTATTTTATATTAATGTTCATTCCATGTTTCAGACTCAAGGGAAAATCAGTAGAAGGAGATGACGAATACACGAAACACAGGCAAAGAGGAATACTCTCAGAAATGGTAAGTTTTCTTTACAAATAATTTACTCTTTCTATGCATTCAATTTTAAGTTTAATGATATTTATCGGCTTGACATATTTTGAACTTTGCTTTTACCCCTTACGAATCGGATAATTTTCATTGAAAGTGTCTATTTTTTATTCCTGAAAATTATGTCAAAATATGTATCTGATCAATATATGTGTATGCATTCATTTTTAATATTTCATTTGTGTTAGCTTGAAATAAAAAAAATGGAAATCTTATTGGCTTTTTATTGGTAGATTTAAGTTATTTTTAATCGTATTGGGGGGGAGCGGGAATGAGAAATAGAGGACGAAACCTCTCCCCGTCATTTTCACTTTAAAGCGAGAAAGACGGTGATAAGTATAAAAATAAGCAATAACAAGAGAAAATCTAGTACCTAAATAAAAAATAGTCAATAATACTTTTTTTTTCTTCAGGGCACATAATTTCCAAATTAACCGCAGTAATTAAATTTTAAGTCATTGAGATCTAAACAATTGTGTCATAGCCTCCTATAGATAATATACGATGTATTTCGTATGTTAATATATCTTGACTTAATGATAAACAGATGTGGTGCTACACAAAAATTAAATAACGTAATTGTTAAAAGAACGTAAATTTATGCTCCTTTTTTAGTAATAGGGCCCTTTTAATATTTCGGTTAAAATTATTTTTTAGTGATAAGAAGGGTAAACCGTATTTTCTTAGCATTTGCCGGATTTTCTTAGCTTAGCATTAAGATGCAATTTTATTTTAGGATTACTAGTCATAATACAAAGGACATGTAGTTTTCATGCGATAATATAATTTTATTGGCAACGGACAAAAAAAAAATTGGGGGAAATTTGCCAAAATTTTAGCTGACGACCAAAAACCCGTATATTTACCGGATTTTTTTCCCAATATCGTAAGCGTGTCCAAGGTGCATATTTTTGGCGTAATTGGTAGTTTGTTAATAGTTTTTCCAGCGTTTTTTATTTAATGTTGCATTTCCTAACCGAACAAACATCTTATGCAGACGGTTATAATGTTGCAAAATTTTTAATTGCAATATAAACACCTAAAGTGTTGGTGCTAAAAAAAATTGAAAAAAAAGAACTAAGGCGTGCAATATTATTGCAGTTGATATATTAAAAGGCTTGAATTTCAGTCTCGACTCGGACGCAGACAACCCAAACCAGAAAACGAAGACATCGAGGTGGAACGACGAAACATCCCAACCATAATCGCCAACGAAAGCGGAGACTATAGGAGACAATACAGGGACAACGATTTCGCTATCCCGAGGCCACAGGTAGGGGCCATCTTTTTTTGTTCGTTTGTCCTGGTTTTGTTGACTCATGTTTTGTAAATAAAAATAACCAATTTTTCATAAAAATTAGAATAACTAAATGTAGGGGCCCGGATGGCCTAGTGGTTAAGAAAAACTCTTAACAAAACCGAGCGATTTTAACTCAGTCTTAGTTAATTTTCACTCCTTTCCAGTGTTGAAATTGCACTTCCCTACCGGAGTGAATTTCACTCTTTTGTCGGAGTGGTTTTTCCACTCCTTTCTGATAAGCCACCTTCACTCCATTCTGAGCTGCCAAAATGGGGGGAAGGGGGGTTGAGTGAAAAGGGAATGAGTGAAGTTTGGGTTGAGGGAAGTTTGTCAGACGTGCACCCTTAGATGACGCCACTTCCGAAGTCACCATTGATGAGGTCCTGACCGGGCCCGGTTTTGATCCAGGGACCTCTTGTGTGTTAGCCCAATACTGAACCGTCTGCTACAAAGTAATTACTCGTTCGCGAGGGCTAGTATTGGGTATTTGTGCTGACCGCCACAGGACCAATGAAAACGTTTTAAAATCGCTCTTTTAATTCGATTCCCCCCTTCGCTCTGGGTGTAATTTCTCTCTCTGTGTCAGTAAAAATTCTGTCTGTGTCTGTCTTATACTTGACTTAGAAATTTTGGATTTGGCTTAGGGCTTAGGGACGGTCTGTTAATAGAGTGTTTCGAATAAAAGAGAGGTTGATAATCGAGTTTCTACTGTATTTTGATGTAAATATTCAACTCCGGAATTTTTTAGTAGATACAGACAGTGCAGTTTGTTAATGGTTGAAGTTTTTATAAACATGTTTCTTTATTATGATTTGGAAACCAACAACTTTTGTCGCAGTAAAGTAACAGCAAGCACCATGCAAATGTAAGAAATAGACAGTCGGAAGCCCGTTCGACTAAAAAAACAGCATCAGAAAAGCCCATCAAATTCAGTTTTAACAAGAGGTTTACAAATAAATCATTGTACTTGAGATAGTAAACTATTCAAGGGCAGTAAATCAGAAGTAGTTTATTAGATGCGTATGTTTATTTACTTATGCTAATTTATTTGGCCTTATATTTTAAATTTCAATTAATTTTTTTCAATATTTAAAGTTACTTTACTACTTTCAAAGTTTTTTAATGTTTTTTCTTAAAGCCCATAAACAACTGTCTACAATGTCAACAAATAGTTAAACGGTATTACCACGAAATGTTAGCCTAATACTTTAGCACTGTTTTATTTTTTTACTACATTTTTATTCTAATTCTTACATTTGTATTTTTTTACTAAATTTCAGTTTACTCATTATTCTTTACAATTTATGTTTGCCGTCTTTTAATTCATAACTTCTAACCCAGGTCTCACAGAAGCGTGAAAGCGGCGACTACAGAAGCGGTTACAGCGGAGATGACCAAATGTTCCAAAAGTCATCGAGACAATCTGAAGACGCACCTGGGCACGGTAGAAGGAAGCTGTCGAGATCTTCTGAGCGTTTGGACACAGAGCAGAGGCGAATAAGTCTAGCCCAGTATCGAAATGAGGCATACGAAGAGGAGTGAGGACACATACAAACTAACGAACATTTCCAAAGCTATAAATATGTGTAATATATTTAGTGCTGTTTTTTATGTGTGTAAAAAATGCTGAAATATTTGATTTCGTAAAAAAATTATATTTTGTGTGTATATTTGTTTTTTTTTATATGTTCGCAAAAGGTTTTGGTTAGTTATTTTGTATTTTTCATGGCATAGCATCCTATATAAGGTGGTTATCTTAGGAGTGTCACTAACTTTATAAAACGTTGAAACGGTTTCTCTCCAAGTATCAACTAAATAAATTTATCTTAACGAAAAACAGTAAGACTGCACATCTTCTGTTGGTTGCAAAAAGGTACGCAGTGATGACGTTAGAGGTGCGTTTTAAAACACCATCTATGTGGTTGTAGTTGACCTAAAGAGAAACAATTGACGAATAGATGGAATTAAATGAATCTTATGTAGCAGGATTAAAGTTTTGACAAAAGAGATTATATAAAAGAAGAGCATTCTTAAACAACTTGACAGATGTTTCATTTGCACAACTTTAAACTTCCTTCGAAATTTATCCGTTTCTGGAATGTAATATTTTTAAAGACTCTTGATGCGCACATACAGCGAAAGCCATTTTCATATGTTTGTAGTTTATTATTATTTGTCTAGTTTGTATTTATTTGATGTATTTATATAGGTCACTTGTAATACATATCTACGAAAAGAGTTTAGTTTAATTTATTTGAAGCAGTTATCCCATTGAAATTTTTGTGGTGTGATTAGATGTTATGAAAATTTTATTTCCTGATCCTTCAATTTATGATTGAAATTGTTCAATAAAATGTTTGCACATGAATTAAGGCTACATCATTCAAACACTGCAATATCAATGTATATAAACAAAAGCCATTCATTACTTTGAGTTAGAAACATCACTTCAAGACAGAAAACAGTATAACTACTCATGATCCCAGTTACACAACAATGTTTGATCTCACTAGAACCGTAAAACATTTAGCCAAATCAATTTTGTTTTGAATTTAAGGTACAAATTAAGATGTTATGAATATAAATTCCGTGATATATTAAAATCTAAACAAGGGGTTGTTCAGTACTTTTTTATTATTTTATTTTAAATAGATTCAGTAGAGTGAAACTCCTAAATTTCAAATTTCATCTAAATCTTAGTTGGATTTAAAAAAAAAAAAAAACCTCTTAGAGCATTTGAAAGGTGATTGCGCAAAAAGCCATTGAAAACATTCGAACTCACTATAGTGAGTTCTGTAGTATTACTGGAAAATCTCTAGGAAACTCAGATGCCATGAACTTTTCTAGTAACCTTACTGCATTAAACTTAGTAACACATACATTTCCTTAGTAACCATACTAAGAAAACTGTAGTAGATTTACAGATGATTTGCTTGTACGTTTACTAAAAAACTTGCAGTAGCTTTACAGGTGATTTTCTTCTATCTAACCTTCAAGACACTCATATACATATTTAAACTAAATTTATAATTTGATATTTTAGACATTTGTCATTAGAATTTTTTCTCTTTTTTTTAAAATATATTTTTCTATTCATTATTATTTTCTTGAATGTCCAACTTAATCATTTATAAACTTAACTCCTTCTAATCCACTAACCTATAACTCATTCAGAGATAAGCAACATTTTGTAACGATTTCAATTTTAAAAGATATTAAACTGTTGTTAAATGAAGTAACTTTAACCTGAATGTAAATATTCAATTACTAAATAAAAATATAAATAGCATGCTTGGATCAAAGAGTTAACAGCATTCTATCAATTTCAAATTAACACAAGTAACTTTATTATAAATGATAAACATACTTAGTTGTAACATTGAATAATGTACAATTCCTTTCTTTTTTTAAAAAAAAGTACCTGTTTCATGTCACAAAAATATTCTTAATATATATATATACAAAATTTCGTAAATTAAACTGATACATGAAAATGAGGAAAATATAGTCGTTATGTGTAATTCTTAACTTTAATTTTATTGTTTTTAATGTTATTTACACTTTTCATACACAATTTAAGATATAAAGGAGTAACTGAACATAACTTTTACAGTTTGGAAACTCATATTAACAATAAACCCCTTAAAAGTTTAAAAATATTTAATTGAAAAAAATATCCTACGATTGTAAACATCAGAGTTTGTCAATAATAAGTACAGTAGTGTCAGTAGTATAATTTCTTTTTAATTGAATCACCGAAAAACAATAGAAACTCCTTATAGGTTGCACTTTTAAAACATTTTTATTTATAGTTTCATTCATTTAAACTAAGAGCTTTATTTTACATTAAAAACAATAATAACATTAACTGAAAAGCACGTAAAAATTTAATAACACAATTAGGTTTCAATCACCATTTGCAATTTTATCAGACCTGCTGCTGCTACAGCTTCATAACAAAAAATAAAGCTTAACTATTTTTACACTATGCAAAAATTAATAGTATCGCATATTTATATATGTATAACATTTTCCCCTATGATACTCTATCCTGTTGGGACTTCGACAGAACAGGGTGGGGACTTAACTCGCACTCTTCCACTACCAAATCTTTGGAAAATAAGCATGTGCTGTCGTCTGCTTTTGCCTGAAAATATACAAACATACACGAATATGAAATACAAGTGAGCAATGCAAGAACTTGAAATTATATATTTCACTTTTTCACAGATGGCAGCAAGGTCAATATTGCTGTTTTGTATTACTATCCTCACTCACATAAAAAGTTATGCAGCGGTTAATTCAAGTTATTAATATCTATTTCAATAGTTCAATGATATATTTTATCTTCCTCACTACATTTATAACGTAAAAAGTATTCAGTCCATAATTGTTCAGTCCATCACCCAATTTCACAGAACGAACCACAAGTATCACCGACAAGTGGGATATAAATATTGAAGCAAAAAATCAGGCAAGGCTATATCCCAAATTTCATTAAAAATTTTAAATAAGAAATATATTCAAAAAACTAAAAATTTAATCTCCATTCAAATAACAGGAAAATTCCATTTTTTATTCAATATTTCCAATGTTGCCATTTCGTCAAACACGCACGAGAAACTATTTAAAATAAAAATAAAACTTGAGAAATATATATTTATGTAATATAAATCAGTTTGGAATGACGTCTTGTATATATCACAATAGTATATATCACAACGCAAAAAGACTAATATAATTTCTTAATAATTTTGTTTAGATACATATTGCAGAGTGTTGTATTAATTTCTTTTTCTCATGAAACCCATGATTTAAACTTCATCATGCATTCCAAGGTAAAAACCATGTGTGTTCCGAGGTGCAACGCCATGCTGTACCTCGGGATAGAATTTGTTGGTATATACATAATATTTTTTTTTAAAAAAGCAATTGTATTACAAAAGGCTGCGGTTCCGCAGAGTGGCCGTTTGGCGCCAAGGTAAGAGCCAAGGAGGAAATGGCGCCAAGTAAAAGAGCGATAAATAGTATTATATAGCAACTGCTCGGTTAAAGGGGAAACTTGGGGAAAATTTCAGTTAAGCAGTAGAAACAGGAAACTCTTCATAGGAGTTACTGATACGATGTTGATTACGGATGTTGATACGATTGATTCGATGTTTTTCTTATTGAATAAGCAAAACTATTTTGTTTTTCACTTCCCATTTGTATTTTTAAGGATGGAATTTTGTTTTTTATTTAATTTATAGTCGGATCAAAATGTTTCTTTTTTGTTTTGTTACGTTAATGTTTAGTAATGTCCATTAAAAATAATGGTATTACGCTACTAAAATAATATCTGTTTGACAAGTGGGAAAAAATTGATTTCATGCATTTCCGAAAACTACACCTAGTTTAAAATTCCAATTTTGTATGTGCTTTGCATAAATCGAAATCCAGAATAAAGTGCAAGGAACGGCATATATAACTTATCGACGTGCATGAAACAGTTTTGAAAGATTCACTTTGCGATGTGATTATTAATTGGAAAAAGCGTTTACTTTTGACTGTTTTGAAAAATAAATGAAATTGGTAACAACGATCATAGGTGGATCTAGAACATCAGCATCAAGGGGGGGGGGCTGACTCGTGGCTCAACTGCAAATAGAAGGGGGGATTTCGGCCTATGATATCAAGAAACGTATTTTATATTTATTGCGTGAACTAATTAGTAAATGCTTCAATTAGTTCATACTATTTTTAAATAATTATTCAAATTTGTATATATTACCATGTATATGATTTAAAAAGGATCGGAATTTAACGACTTCTGAGAATCTGCAATTTTCCGAACTTCCTGAAATTCGGGATTTACCGATCTTTGAGATTTTGTTAATAATTAATTTTCAAAAATTTTCGCTTTACCGATTTTGAAAGGTTCATGAATCGCCGGTTTTTGAAGGTTTTTCATCAATCAGTTAATATTATTAAAAATTATAATAAATGTGACTTTAAGTATTAACTAACTTTAACCCTACGAATATCCCACCTGTTTTGAGGTGGTTTTTTTAAAATTCCATTAATTTATATGGAGAGCCTATTTTAAGTATAAAATATAGGGTTTTTAATTAAATTATGGTTTAGTAACTTTTGTTAATTTGCTAATAATTTTTCAAGTACAAATTTGAAAATTTAGTGGTATAATTGGTTATGCGAGCGTCCTTGAAAAATTTGGAAATAAGCCTTGAAATGTGCTTGAATTTTTTACTAGCAATTTTGCTGACATTAAATGAATATAAAATAAATGAAATTGGTAACAGATTGAATTTGATTTAAACATGTATGTCAAATGTTAACGATAATAGGCTTTCTGATGAAGGTCAGTAGAGTAGCACCTTAACAGCTCGTGAAATTCAACAAGCTGCGAGGTGTTATGTAACTGGAGGGAAATTCGGGGCCTCTTCATTTTCCGAAAATTCAATAATTATTTAATATAGATACTTTTGTACTATTCTTAATATCTATGAGGTACTATTATTAATATCTATTCAATAATTATTCTCTTGCTAAATTAATTTATGTTTCAGAAAACGAATATATAATACTAGCTTTATAAACCCGGCGTCGCACGGGTGTACCCTTAATAACGGTGATTTTTTTTATGTAACCATTTATTTTATACCAATTGATCCCTTCTCCACTGGTAAGCACTCCATCAGTATATTATAATTTCCTCCCATTCTACTATCAGCATTAAATTTTTAAAAAAGAAATCCGATTGTGTATCCAGATCCTTCTAGAAAGAGGGCTTTCCCATAGACCCTGTTTAAATTGTCAGAATAGCTGTGATATAATGGTCAGTTAGTTTCTATTTGCCTTCCTACACCCGAAAATACCCAAAATGTGATGACCATTAAACTCCATATTCGACCACTCGACAGGGCTGGGGAGCCCAGTCGGTAAAGGCGTTTGCCTTGCATGCGATAGGTCCCAGATTCGGGTCCGGGCATCGTCAAAATAACTGCCGACCTTTAAACGGCCCATGCAGCCAAAAATGTCCTGTGTCCCGCATAATACCCCGTGTGGTGGGAGAGCACGTTTAAAATTTTTTAAGTACCGACGCTACGTACGATGTCGTCCTTAAAAGTTGCATTGGGTGCCTACTCAGGTGTCGGCTCGTCACCTGACTGTGGTTCTAAATTAAGACGTCCGTGGCCAATAGCCCCGGTGTATAAATTAAAAGTTTATAACAATGCTATTCCTGTGGAAAAATCGGCTCACGCTTTGCTTCCTACACCCGTTCGGGTTCGAATTTCGGAAAATCGCTTCTTAAATGACGCCTACGATAAAAAAAAGAATATTTTCCTAAAATTTGGTAGCTCTACCTCCAGTAGTTTGGGCTGGGCGTTGATACGTGAGTCAATGAGTGAATCAGTCCGTCAGGACTTTGCCTTTTATATATAGATTCCTCGCTGTCAAATAGAAGCAAGACATTTCATATCAACATACAAGCGAAGAATCTGTTTGTGAACTATATTTAACGTCACTTCAAAATGAATTATGTCACAAAAATTAATTTCCCTTAATATATTATTAAAACGAAATAAAATTTCTCTAGCGTTTGTTGTTGATCGCAATGGTGATTTAATTCTAAAATAAAAATGACTTCTTATGCTTTTAGGCGTTTGGATCTCAGCCCATTACGTTAACAGTCTGCACACTTAACCGTGTGCGACTTCGATTCCAGCCTTCGCCCTGGCCCCTGGGTGTACCTTCTCTCTCTGTTTCAGTAAAACTTCTATATGTGTCGGTTTTACTTAAGGAAGTTGACGATCACACTTGCCTGCAGCATTTGTAGTTTGGACTATGAAAGTGGGTGACGGACGGACTTACGAATTGTAATATCTTCCACTTTTTACGTAATAAAGGTAGTGTGGAAGCTAAAACGAGTTTTAAGAAACCGTTAAAAAATAACTGGTAAATTTATCCATAACTTGCATTATCGTTTGGTGGTTGCAAAGCGTTTATTGGTAAATGTTTATTCAAATTATTGATGTCTGTCAAATGTCTAAGAATCTTTTCTTATTTTAAGTGCATAGTGCATACAATGTATCGTGATAGATATATGACCGTTGTCAACCAGCATCAGCGCCTATGTAATGTTTGTTATAGAATCGGATTCGCAGTAAGTTGGTGTTCCTTTTATAGTTCTAGCTATGATCAGATTTGTCAACCATCAGCCTCAGCACCTAGTAATATTTGTTAGTTTGAGACGTAATCGTAGCAGATTTTTTGTTTCTTTTTTAAGATTTTTTCTGAAAAACTCGATCAACCAATCATAAATCCTCGTAATATCTACTAGTTGGCAGTGTAATCGGCATAGGATCAGGGTTCAATTTCTTTCTTAGTTTTAGTTCAGGACAGATCAGTCAACCAAATTTCAGGTTCTTTGTTGTTTCCAAAATTACGATGGCCTGTGTCTTTGTCACTACATAGGATTTTTTGTTGTTGCTGAGGGAATGTTATTGTGTTTTTAATTGAAAAACAAAAGACAATTTATTTAACGTTTGCCATACACAAAATATGGAGGTTGCTGTTTAACTTAAAATAGAACTGAAGTGCTCGTAAACCACGAATTAACAAAACAATAATTTTTTTAATGCAATATAAATTTTAAAGGTTCGCAGTGAAATCATATTTTTTTTACGTGTTTCAAACAAATTTCCCACTAAATGACCAACTTTGGCGCTTGATTTTTCTTCCATCGTGAATCGGGCCGATTTAAAGAAAAATAACCTGTAATCAATTATTTTGAGTGATTAGTAAACAATCGCCTGCCCCCGCTGAAGGGACTACGGACAGAGCTTAGAGGAATGTTGGCAGGTATTATTAAGTAATCTTTTGAATAGACTGTGCGAATTATGGAATCAAAATTCATTCAATAGTTTGCTAAATGAGTCCAAAGATTTAGCAAAAGAGTGGAGGGTAAAAACTGTTTTTAAGAACAAAAGGCAAAAGATAACGAAGCGGTTTTTTTTTATGAGTTATCACAAGATAAGAGAATTTCAGACCCAGAATCCTATTTCAAAGAGTCAATGTATACTATTGCTGTTTAGATATATTAATTTCTCAAACTAAACAAAGATTTCAGAGCCGTTGCGACCTGAGTATGGGACAGAAACGCCTATCAGACCTGTCACTATATTGTTCATAGAGGCAGAAACAGAAACACTAAAGTCATCATCAGCTATAAATGAATTAGAAAATCAGTTTGCCGAAAAAAAGGCAAGGAGGGTATATAGTTAATTTGAATTGTTTGTAAAATTTTTGGAAAAAGTGACAGTTAACTATGATGAATAAATATTTCTTTTAATTTTATGCATTTTTTTCTTTGTGAGAACTTTACCCTTCCTAAGGGCCCCCAAACAAATTTTTATACGGGGCCCCGCCAAGGCACGCTACGCCTCTGAAAATTATATATGCGTATTACAAAAAAAGGCGACTATGGGGAGCCCAGTCGGTTAGGCATTCGCCTAGCATGCGGAAGGTCCCAGGTTCGGGTCTGGGCATCGCCAAAATAACTGCCGACCTATAAACGGCCCGTGCAGCCAAAAATATCCGATGAATAATACCCAGTGTGGAGGGAGTGCACGTTAAATATCCTTCAAAGTCCTAACGCTGCGTACGATGTCGCCCTTAACGGTTGCGTTGGGTGCCTACTCAGGTGTCGGCTCGTCACTTGACTGTGGTTCTAAAATACGACGCCCATCGCCAATAGCCCTCGTGTAGCTGTAGTGCGACGATAATTCAAACTAAACTAAACAAAGGCCAACAAATTGCGCCATTTTTAAATCGTTAGGGCATGACGTCGCCAAGAGGTTGACTCATTCTTTCATCCCTTAAGAGGGTCGATAAAATGAGGACCAAGCATACTTGGTAACTAAACACTGGGGGTTCCGCGTGAGGTTGACCACCTAACCGGGACATATGCCTAGCACCCAGAACCCTTGGTCACTTAAACTGAAATGGGCACAGCAGGCCTTGGCCCATTAATGACTGCCCAATTAAGACATATAATTCAATTAATTAGTGCACCCATTTTGGTTTATTAACGTAGTTTTGAGCATTAAACGTTTGATGCCGTAATATATTAAATCAAAAATAAAGTGCGTTCGATTCGAATATGCAAAAAAGCAATTCTGCATCCATTTTTACTGCAAAAATTGTGCAATAAAATCAATAATACGATGTCTAAAGCCAAATTTGAACCGATTTTGTAAAGAAGAGGGGAAATCTTTAACAGTTAATTTTATAGTATTCTCTTCCTCCGTTCTGTTTCTATAAATCTACAACAAAAATCTTAATTTCTTATTTTCGCTTCCTGTCGAATATGGCAGGAATATCTCAAGGTTATCAGTGGAAACAAATATACGACGTCATCAATTCATCGAAATGTTTTATAAACTGCGTGAGATTTATGAGCCTACTGGTCGTAATTGTTTAAACTTTATAAGAGTAATAGGATATATGGGAAATATGCGTCTGGTAGACGCTTAGAACATTATTTATAACCTCTCTCCTTTTAGTTTTATTAAGAGGATTGTGGTTACCCATTCTTATATTTTAAGTTAAAAATATAATATAACTGGCCACTTTTGGGTTTTTTCGCCTACTTTTGTGATTTAACCCAAAAAAAAATTCGCCTGAATACTACTTTTTATTTTAAAAAATCACCCCCCCCCCCCTTAAATTTCAACGACGCAGTTTGCCGTCGTTGACACCCCCCCCCCCCCCCCCCCCCTGTAGGCACACCCGCAGGGGCGGCAAATCAATCGTAGCTTTCAAGCGGCAAATCTTTAAATCCGGCCCTGCACATATGTATCAGCATCACATCGATGGGGATCGATAACGAAACTAGTGTTTTTTTTAAACTAATTTTAGCACCAATAATTTTATGACAATACTTTCGGTCGGTTAAAGCGGAGATCCGATAAAACTAAGTCCAGTTAAGGGCAGTTTGACGGTTTTTTTTATTTCATTACAGCTAAAAAAAAAAATTTTTTTTTAAAGCATTGTAAAACTAGAGATCTGTAACACTACGCGACTTTCAATTGCCGTTCAGTAAATCAATACACACCTTTTTTGTAATTATATACCTTATAAAGTTTTTTTTTAAATTACTTTAAACCTAAAAAGCAGTGCTAGAAGTGTGGGTAGATCAGGGTGTCCAGCCGTCGGGAAAGTCGGGAATTGTACTTGAATTTTTTAGCGCCGGGAAAATCGGGAATTATGCTTGAAATTGTTGAAAATTCCGGGAAATTTCGCCAGTTTCTGAGATTTTTGAATTTTAAAAATTTATGAGGATAAGCCTTGCAATTGGCCGATTTTTAAAAAAAATCACCCATTTGTAAATTTCAGATTTACTGATTTTCAAGACAATTACTTTTTTTCGAGAATGTCCAATTCCTTCAAAGTTACGAGTTTGGTCTTTTTTTTTTTAAGATTAAGAATTTCGCCTGAATTGAAAAGTTATTTGTTATGTAGGTATTTAAGGTTCGCGATTCATTTGCTGTTCGAATCGATACTAGATTTTCCGTTAGTTTGCAGTTAGCCTAGATTTATATTTGGGTGGAATTTGAGGTTGGGATATGCTAATTTTTTTCCTGTTCTTTTAATTTCAAGATCAATTTTTGAAGATGCATGATTTACACATTTTCATTTTCGCGATTTAAATATTTCGGATTTGCGAGTTCGTTGTTTTTAATGATATTTGATGATTTTTTGATTCACCGATATTCAAGGTTTCACGATTACGCGATCTTCAGTTTTGTTGTAATTGGTCTATTTGTAAAGATCAGTAATTCGTCGACTTCGAAGTTTTGAATTACAGTACAAAACACCCAAGTTTAAATAATAAATTTTAATAATACAAAAATTTCAATTAAAATTTGAAAATGAATTTAGATTTGATTACACTAAGATGTCTTCGAATATTAGTTACTGGCCAGTACAATCCAATAATGCTACCTGATTTACTATTTTGCAGCCTAGTAATTTTTACGAAATCCACCGATGAGGTCGCATTGCCTCATAGTGATTGACAGTTTTTTCCCTCTGCGTAATCGGAAGAGCGTCTCGTTACTTTTGTAGCTCCGGTTCAGGCCAATCGGACCAACCAGAATATTTTCCTTTGATCAAGTGTTAGTTAGTATTGCGACCTCTTGTTATCACAAGAACAGTTTGAATTTTTGTTTACGTTTTAAACTTTTTTTCAGCATTTTTTCTACTTCTTCGACTTATTCTGGGCTTTTGATTTGCGACAGTTTCTTTTTTTTTTTTTAAATCGGACTATCCCCGAAATTTAAAAGTGTCCGGATTATGGGTGTCTGGATTAGCGATTCTGTACTGTATTAGCCAATTTCCGAAAATCCGCAATTTCCGCTATTTCACTGATTTTAAATATTACGTTTTATAATTCCGGAATTTATGGATTTTCAAGAAGTCGTTAATTGCAATTTCTGTTGATAGATCTTCGGGATTTTAGTGTCTTTTCGTGCTAAATGGTTAGTAAAAACGCGGCTTTTCGAAGTTCATGATTTGACGACTTTTAGGGTATTCGCGATTTGCCGATTTCTGTAGGATCGCAATTCAACGATTTCTGAGAATTTACAATTTTCCTGACTTCCTGAAATTTTAGAATTTACCAATCTTTGAGATTTAGTGAATCATTAATTTTCAAAAAACTTTGATTTGCCTTCGATTCGCCGATTTTTAAAGGTTGTTCATCAACCGAAATGTTCAATTCTGTCTTTTAGGTTAAAATTTAAGGAGATAACTCATTTTGCTAACAGATGTAAAATATTAAATTGAAGTTAGTATTATTAAAGATTATATTTAATGAAGTATTTTTAAAATAAACTTTTATTTTTTTAACATTTTAAAAAGTATCTCGTATAAAAGAGAATCCTATGTTAAGTGGTGTTGTTTCATTAAAATTGAAGATTGTGACTTTAAATATTTACTAACTTAACCCTACGAATAACGCTTTGACTTGAAAAATTGCCATTAATTTTAATGGTCAGTCTATTTTTAAGTATATAATATAGGTTGTTTTAATTAAATTATTTTTTAGTAAGTTTTGGTAATTTGCCATTAATTTTTCAAGTACATATTTGTCTGAAAGTTGCAAATTAAATTACTTGTAAAAATAGATGTATACATACAATCATGTACTCTGCAACTCACAGGAGACTATAACTAGGTTGACTATTTGTAAGTGCTAAAACAAAAACAATTCATAACTCAAATTTTTTCTTTTTTTTGCCTAATATTTCTGTTAGCTAGTTGTTAAACATATTTGAAAATGTAGTGGTATAATTGGTTTTGCGAGTGTCCTTGAAAAATTCGGAAATGAGCCTTGAAATCCTTGAAATGTGCTTGAATTTTTACCAACAATTTTGCTGGACACCCTGTAGATGCAACAACAAATGCTACAGGCAAGGCTGAAAAACAAAAAGATATACGGCCTTCAATTTTGGTACACGTATTACCCGTTCGTTAACACATGTATACACGTTGTAAGGTAATGTCACTAAGTTTAAAACCAGAAAAAATTATATAGTTACACTTGCGCAATTTCTCGAAAACCTTCTTATGGCGTCCTACAAGTACTGGGAACTAGTGTACCAAGGGTAATATATCTTTTTGTTTTTTCGCAATGCCTTTGCCTTTAAATAAAACCAAAAAAGTTTTGAAAAGCAACTACCACTTGCGCATGCGTAATTTTCTCGTAAACCTTGTTTCGAGTACGTATACCAAGTTTGAATGCTTTATCTGTTTTCAGTTCGTACCTATAAAACTTTAAAACCAAAAAAATTCTAAAAAACATCTACCAATTCGCGCATGCGTAATTTTCTCTAAAACCTTATTTTGACGTCCAACTGGAACAGGCAATAGTGTGCCAAATTTAAAGGCCGTATCTCTTTTCGTTTTTCAGCAATGCTGTTAAAACCAAAAAAAAAGTTACAACCTGCGCAATTTTCTCGAAACCTTATTTCTACGTCCGACAGGTACTGGGAACTCCTGTACCAAATGTGAAGTTCGTAACGTTTTTTGTTTTTCAGCAATACCTTTAAAACCAAAAAAGTTCTACGACAGCCTACCCCATGACAAAGGTTGGAAAATCCGTTTTTTACAATCAGCACCGCACCCTCCGAAACGTGTAAAAAAACGCAGTTTGCTATAAAAGTGATTACAAAAAATAAAGGAAGACACCCCAACCACAGAGACACTACGTATCCAAATTTTTACCTTATGTATTACATAATACACAGTATCTACCCTCCGACCTAATCATCTACCCCTCCCCATCCCCACTCGACAACATTCAACAACTAAGAAAAGGAAAAATCAATCCCGCGTCGCTACGCGATGTTTTCTCGCCAACAAGTTTGGCGAGAAATAAAAAGTCGCCGTATACCGAAACTAGGAATTAACCAAAATTAATAAAATAGAAAACAATTGGATCGTATTTCATTACTTAATAAGAATAAATTAAAGACCATTTTATTTTGCATATACCGATCCCCCATACTAAAGAATGAGGTTGCTTTTAAAGTTTTAAAAGATAATTTTTAAATATAAGCTAAAAATCACCGACCACCGACTTCTAAACTATAGAAAACCATATTGTTTTATTGTTGTTGTTGACTTTACATAACCAAATTTTGTATTGGATTTTTCCCATCGACCAATGGAAAGAAAAAAATAATCTAAATAACTTATGCCGATGTCTTTAACTTCTCAAGCCATTAGGCCTAATGTTCTGGCATTATTTTTACGTGCTATTTGCATTATTCCCAAAAAAATATACATTCAATGATAATTTTAAAAAAAAGATAACAAATTTAATAAGAAATATAACAAAATTAAGGCTTACCTGGAACAATTGTGGTTTTCGCGTAGGCGAGATCGCAGCATGCACACCGCTTTGGTAGAATAAATAAAACCACGTTTGCTGCTGCCGATTTTAGCTTCTTGAATCTTGATCGTTGACAGAGCTTTAACACAGCAACGTATGACATGTAATTTAGGACCGCGATTAAGTGACAAGTTTGACACTTTAAAAATAAACCCTGGAATTGGAACATTCATAATTTTTCAGAAGTGCAAATTTCGGCTTTATTTATATTCTAAACTACGCATCTCTAGAAAAGATAGCCAGGGGCGCTGTAAGACGTTACATCAATTTACTTAGTATTACTACAGCAGTTTGTTTAGTATACTTACTATCAGAGATTGGTTACAGGTGATTTTCTAGTAAATGGTGTGATACCTGTAAAGTTACTAAGTAATCGTTAGTAAATTCACGCCAAATTTTTAACAGTGTACTAGCATAGTGTAATGTCATATATTCCCAAAACAACGTTCAGTTTTTTCATTAAATGCATCCGGGTGAATACTTACTCTGAAAAAGAACGATCTTGTCCCTGTCAGTTTTAAAAGTAACATATGCTTTTAAAAGTAGAGTAACTTAGGAAAAAATGAGATTACAGTTTATAGCGTGTAGAACAGAAAAAATTATAAAATATTTTCTTTTTTTCTAGTTTTTTTTAATTCACAAAGCGGGACATGTCATGTCCATGGTGTGTCCTAAACTTCTATTTCATGATTTTGGCGATTTATATCTAATATATATATATATATATATATATATATATATATATATATATATATATATATATATATATATATATATATATATATATATATATATATATATATATATATATATATATATATATATATATATATATATATATATATATATATATATATATATATATATATATATATATATATATATATATATATATATATATATATATGTATGTATGTATGTATATATATATTAAATCTCACAAAATATGCAATAACACATTTTGTCTGCCTATGCATGCCTTTCGTATGACTTTTTATGTCAAGTCAAGTCTTCATAAAGGGACCCATGTGTCGCAAAGGAAATAAAGACTATTGGCAAAACTATATTTGCGTAGATAATAAGCAAATGACGATTCAGAAACTAAATGATACCCATACATTTAGTTCCATGTTGTAGGTACAATTGGGAGATTGGTTTATAAATCTTATAATAAAAATATAATGAAATAAAAATTAATTTTATTTTAAAGGAATATAATATAAGTAAATGTAATTAATTTCAAAAGGAAAGCTAGATAAATTGAATGAAAAGAATAATTTTAGTAGAATAAAACTTAAATAAGTTTCGCAATTAGTAGGAATTTCTTATTTTATTGCAGCTAATCAAAAATGCTCCATTAGTAATGTTTTCTAGTTTTTATATTTCCTGTACAAGTAATGAACTGATCTAGAATGCAATCATTTGTAAATTGTTTATTAAATAAACATAAAAACTAGGTTTTCATGCAATATTCTGAATATCACTTGATAATCAATAACACATTTAACTCCCTCAAAACTATTATTGTTGTATGGCTTTCTTTAAAGTTTTTCGATTGTGGAAGAGTATTTTTTACGTTAATATTGCACAGTCGTTGAAATAAATTGTTTTTCAAATTTTTCCTTCTGAAACTAATAGTTTAATTCTTCAATTAACTTCTGCTGTATCATTTACGATTTTTAAGGATCAAAGATCATGCTATATTTCCCTTCTTTTTAGATAACTTTCTTTATTACACCAATATACTGTGTCTAATACCATTTAATCTTGCTTAATGTGGAATATCTATTATGTTAATCTTTTTTATAATCCTTCTTATACAGTGGTATCTTTCGGATGTAGAAATATATGCTTTCTCTCAAAATGTGAGAATTTCATCAATTACCAGGGAAACAATTTTGTGTAAATTCCGGTTTACTTCACGCATATTAAAAACAATTCGCGTAACGCACCTCCAAGAAATTGCAATTTAGAACTTGTCATTTGGTTCTTCATTGAACCAATAAAAAACATTTGTTTTCGAACTCGGTACAGTAACCATTAACCATGTGAGGGAGAGGGTTGAGCGACACATGGGTCCCTGTATGACTCATTGCGACCTACTTTTCCCATAAAAAAAGCTCACTCTTTTGCGAAAGTGCGCCCCCCCCCCCTTGACACGCGACGACCCTGACAGCGAAAGTCCTTAAATAGAGTTTTTTTATTGAAATTTTTATTGCTTTCTTCCTTCAATACTTGCAGTCGTCCCTTTTTCGTTAAAGTTTAGACAGAACACGAAAAAGTTACCTAAATAATCACTTTTATTTTGCATCTTTACGATGGATAGTGTATGTTGTGGGACCTTGATTTACAATCTCGTTTAGTCTTGCTAGTTCTTTTCCCTGTAACTCCAAACCTTTTCCAACTCCAAACCAAGATCCAAAGTGTAAATGATGAAGTTGTAGAGAAAATTTTATGGTCTATAATATTTCTATTTATTATTTTTTCGTATTTGGCATAGACATTTTGCTGATGGAAAGATGGTAACCTTGTCATGCCAAGATAGCAACCTTGCCACTTGTGAGTGACAGGCAAGAAGGCGACATACAGTCTGTGAATCCACAAAAGAGGGGTTTAACTAACACCTTCTCCAGCCAATGCCGAGTCTTCCTGGCGAGAGGGGATCTGCATTTCCGACCTCTTGACCCCTGGTTGACGAATGGGGTACAACGAGGAGGGGCTTGGGACCCGCTGGCCAAAGGACTGAGCAGTGATGGACAAACATTCTTACACGAAATCCCCCTTCCTAAAACAACGCGGAAAGTCCGCTCTTCAAAAATGGAAATGAAAAGAATACACCCAACTTGAGCATCCTCCCGTCTCTCTGGTTTGAGAGAAGACCGTCCCATGCCGGTAACAACCCCTCTCTGCCGCGAGTCCCTACGTACGCGAGTCCCTACGTCCCTGCATCACCTGAGTGGGGCACCCTACGAGGGTTGCTATTTATATTTCTGGCCTAATAATGAAAAAACAAATTTGTAGCATCGAAATTGGTTTTATTGTTTTTCAAAATATTCTCCATGATGATCAATACACTTTTGCATGCGTTTGAACCAATTTTCAAAGCACTTTTTCCAGTCCGATTGAGGTAACTCCAAAACATGCGTTTTGAATGCATCAACCGCTTCTTCGGGGGTCGAAAATAGTTGTCCACGTAATTTATTTTTGATGTGTGGGAATAAGAAGAAGTCATTGGATGCTAAATCAGGGCTGGAAAGCGGATGACCCATCAGTTCGATCTTTCGCTCCGTCAGAAATGCCTTTGTTTGAGTCGATGCGTGAGAGCTCGCATTGTCATATGATTCACCTATTCTTCTGCTTTTTTCGAATTTCTCCGATGACTTCTGGCAAACAAATGGTCGTGTACCATTCAGAATTGCCCGTCCTGCGTTGCTCTAACGCCACTGTTGCCACATGACCGTTAATGCCGAAGAAACAGGCAACCATTTGTTTCGATGTGCTTCTTCCTCGAACAACTTTTGTTGGTTTTGCCTCGTCTTGGAAGACCCATACAGTTGATTGCTGTTTTGTTTCTGGCTCATATGCATAGATCCATGACTCGTCACCTGTGTAGATGTTATACACAGCCTTTGATCCACCTTGAACGTATTTTTCTAACATTTCCTTGCACCAATCGACACGAGCCTTTTTTTGAGCGTTTGTCAGATTATGCGGGATCCAACGCGAACAAATTTTTTTTACGCCCAAATGTTCATGCAATATCTTATTGATGCTAGTCATACTAATGTCCAAAGACACCTCTATCTCACGGTATGTCACATGACGATCTTGCTTTATCAGTTCAAGCACAGCATCGATCTTTTCTGGCACAACAACCGATTTTGGACGACCTGCACGGGATTCGTCCTGGATCGAACATCGACCACGATTAAATTCGTTAAACCAGTTTTTTACAGTGCTGTAAGATGGCGCTTTATCGCTGTATAAAGAATTAAGTTCATCGAAGCATTCTTGTCTTGACAATCCACGTCGAAAGTTATGAAAAATAATCGCACAAAAATGTTCACGAGTCAATTCCATTTTTTGAAAGAGAAGAACTTTTCAATTTGCTGTCACCAACACAAATAAAGTTATAATGGCAAATCGTCTGAAAAATTTATGTTTAAAAATATCAAACTTTCGATTAAAATTGTCTGCGGCCGCCTAGCAAAACTTACTGTTGCAAAGGCCAGAAAATTAAATAGCAACCCTCGTACATCAGAACGGAGCCTTCACACCCCCGTGCAACGATTTCTGATGTCGCAATCCTCCTGGATCCCTGCAAGAACCCAGGTACCCTTAACTCTTTGCCATAAAACTGACTACTAGTTATTAACAGTCTTGGGGCCCTCCGCTTTCACTCATAATATATATTGTATTGTTTAACTTAGTGACATTAATAAATATTGATGATTTTCCTAAATGGATGTCTTTTATAGACTAAGAACTTAACCACAATACGATCTTTTGGCAGCTGATGGAACCCAGCCAAATGATTACTCAAGGGTCTTTTACATGTCATACGACATGTCGACGATTTTCTCATTCTGAAGATCTGTCGACTCAGTGGAGCCCGAACCCTCGTGCTTGAGCTTGTGAGGTGGGCACATAATACTTCACACCACTGAGTCGACGATTCTATGACACTTAAAAGAGAGAAGGGAAGAATTAATGTTAATAAGCAAACTCAGATGATGATAATAATATTAGTGACAATATCTTTCAGTTGTAATGGCGAACCGTGAACCCGAAAACGTAGAACGTCACTGTATATTTTTAATCAACTGATTTATAGGACACATTTAGCAATTTGTTTGTTATATTAATTTTAAAAATTGTTTTTCTTACAAAGTTCAGTTTGGTTTTTCTTTATCAGAGAGTTGTAATATTTTATTTCTGGCTCATTTTACATGCTTAAAAATGCATTGCGATTTAAAGGGTTTCCAGGATTTCGTATTTGTATTCTTATTAAAAGAATTCTCACATAAAATTTATAAATATTCTTAGTTTTTTACAGGATAACAATGGGCCTAAAAAGCTTATCTGATATACATAGTGCTGCGATCTAAACGAACTTTTCGATTTCATCAACTGGTAATAAGTAAATTATTTTAAGAATATTAGTATTTATATATTTTTTAAATCTTTAGTTTAAATAAGTTTTTTTAGTGTATTTTTACTTCATTAATAAGATATTTTTTGTTGATTGATTATTTTGTTTTAGTTTTGTACTCCAAGCATTACTGATTACTTTAGTTTGTTGAAACATAATTTTCACTTTCAGTTTTTAATTATCGTTATGCAAGACTACATTTTAACCGGTATTATTTCATTTATCAGTCGCATCGATACATTTATCACGTAATTAAAAAGGAATTTCTATTGTTGAATTTGATTACAAAGATACCTGATCATACGCTTTGATAGCAAAAAGCGGTTGACTATTTACTTTTTTTAAAACTATTCTTTCTCTGCGATCACTTTATTAAAATATAAGAAGGAAACCAAAACTTTAAGCTATAGTTATAGGAAACTAATAATATTTATTAAATTTATTTATTATTGCTATTTACTTTGGAAATGTTAACAATATTTCAAAGAGCACTATTGGGTTTGTCGTGGATTTGTTTTGTTTCTGGTAATTATTCAAAAGACGTTCCTGCTCCTAACTTAAATTATGTTAATGATGGTGTGAAGATAACGAAAATTTATGTACCGCTAAAGTTGAATATTAGTACTGTAAGTGATGAACCTCTCCGTAAGTATCAAGCATTATTTTTATATTAATTATTAATAATACTTGCGATTGTTTATTCATTTTTTTGTCCTTAACATGCACCATATTGTATAGTACCAGTGTTTAAATTTAAATGTTAAATTGTGCATAAATAAAAATTCTGTATAGAAAGTCTAAAGAAACAATTTACTTTAAAAAAAACATGGATTTGCAATTTTTTAGTTATAGGTTTTGAACATTACTAAAACATATCCAGTCTTAAAAAATTTAAGTAATGATTCTCAATTGTTAGAAACTCGTTTGCACAATTTGTAAAAAACAATATTGAACTTATCACAATGTGTTCTAAATATCCTTTGATGCAAAGAAAATATTTTGATGAAAAGAAAATATTTCAAAAACATTACTAATGTAGACTGAAAGAGATTGAACATTTGTCAAAACTGAACTTATAATATCGTTTTGGAACTAATATTTAGTTCATGTTGGAGGATTATTTCAGTAATACTAAATTATCACCTTTTACTTTTCATTTTCTTTTATTGTTGCTGTCAATTTATTATGTAAATTACAAAAATAATCTGCTCTTTTTAATGTCTAACGAACAAATTAATAGAATAAAACGATCAACATTTTAAAAAACAACAATCATTTGAGGAATTAAACTTGAGTCTCTTTATTCTTAGGAAGTTGTTCATGTACTAGATAAACTGGGAAAAACTTTAGATTCCGCAAATAACAGAGAAATCAATTAATAAACAGCTTAACTATGTTTCCAGTTACTGCTTTCGAACTCAAGCATCAAATACATACATTGAGCTTTGTTTGAAATTGAAGTTGAGAAGCTTAGAATTGAAATAAGTTTGTTATTTATTATAATAGAAAATGAAGATGACCCTCATAAATGCGACGATCCCGAGACTTGCAAAAATGGCGGAAAATGCGTTGAGGCGGGAAAGGACTTCACCTGTGATTGTGCAAATGAATTCACTGGAAAAGACTGCTCTGGAACTGTCTGGTGCGAAAAATATGGTGGAAAACTTTGTGGAAAAGTTCCCTGTAAATATAACCCCGATTTGAACAGAACCTTCTGTGACTGTGGTGAAGCCCAATACTTTGATGTAAAGAACAAAGAATGTATAAGTGAGTTGCATTTGTACGCTCGAATTCTTTTTTACGCTAACATAAATTAACATTTATTTTGACGATTTGTAATTTGTGGTTTTGAAAAGACAAAAAGTTAATATTTTGTACAGATATTTCTTTATTTGAGATAAGCTTGTTATTTTAAAAGTCAGACAAGTCAAGGGAGTAATGCTCTCCATTTACGGAAATGTTTGCCAGTTAGTCAATTGGAAAGTCAAAAGTTGATGAAAATTGATATATAGGTTACTGATATTGAAATATTTTAAGTTTTTAATAATTTTGTTAAGCAAACCACCCCTCATGCAAATTTAGTTTTTTTTCATAAACCCAGTATACTAACATTCATGGTGCACAATAAAATTAATCGAATACCATTAATATAGGTCAAAATTGCATGTGATGGTTACTTCTTTTTGCGCAGTTCAATAATCAAAACCTTAATACCTGTGTTTCCAAAGGCCTTTTTATACTTTTATAATGATTTAACTTTTTTTTTAGAAATTAACGAGTGTCTTAAACTGCAACTGGACGGAAAATGTCTGTCACTGCACGAAAAGTGTCAAAAAGGAACATGCTCTTGTGAAAAAGGCTACGAGTATACAAAGAATAATGAGACATGCGTGCGTAAGTATTTATGTTTTCGGTTAACTAAAAGAAGCAATTACTTTCTTATAATGTTGACGTAAACTGATAAATAAATTAATATTAACATCTAAAATTCACCAGTAATAACAACAAAAATAACAGTAAAAGTTAACAATAACTATTAAGGTTAACAGCGACTGAAAACAGGTAACATAGTAGTTAATAAATAGTAATAGTTCATGTTAACAATTATTGTTAATATTATTTATCTTCTCAATATTAACACTATAAGCTAGACATTCGTTAAAACTAACAAAACTAGTAACAAAAATAAGTATTCAAATTAATTTCGGCATTTTCAAAACTAAAGGAATTTGTCAAAGTGTGAAAAATCTTATACATTTTCACTTTATGTAGCATTTTTTTCACTTTATGTTTATTTGCGAATAAGAATAAATATTTTCATATTTTAGGGATTCAAACTTTTGTTTAAAAAATCTGTCGTAGATATTAATAAATTGTTAACACAATTTCTACCGTATATTACGTATTACTACACTGACAAAATATGACTGGATATATATCATTTACAAATTGAGGTCCGAGTAAACTGATCCTTTTCCAATATATAAAATTATATAATATTGAAATTAATTAGAAATGATATTTTTTAGGGAAAAACATGTGCACTGATGACAATAAAAAGAAAAGTTGCTCTGAAATTGCTGCACTGTGCGAAGAAGACCTGGATGCTGACAATGGGTTCAAATGCATTTGCGACGATGGATACGATAGAGATAAATTTAAAAATGGAACTTGCACTCGTATGTATACATGCAGAAACCACACTGTAAAAAAATCCTGTTGTATTACAGAAAATTTCTGACCAAGCTACACAGACAATATAGATGCATATCCGATATCTTCTTTGGGGTAGGGTATACGTGTGAAAAAGGGTGAATTAATTACATAACTAATCCTTTTACAAACTTAGGACAATAGCATGGAAGCCATTATCAATGAGCATTACACCATTGCTGCTATGTTTGAAGTTTGTAAATTTCTGTGTAAGTAACTTACTTATTACAACTTCGTTAATTTCTTCGTTAAAAACGTTAAAGAAAAACACATGTCCACAACAGGTGCAATTTGTATTAGTAGTTACATATAATATATGTTTATAGAGAAAATAGATTATCAACCTGGGGTATGTAACAATATGGGGTAATGTGGACCCAGAAAGAAACGACCCTCTTTTTTACATGTAATATCTCTGTTTATAGAAAATATAGATTATCAACATGGGGTATGTATTAACATGGGGTGATGTGTGCCTAGAAAGAAACGATCCCCCTTTTTTTGGTCAAACCACATAAGCTCCCCGGAGCTATGCAATATTACCATTTTGCCCCACTTACAGTTATCTCTAAGAAAACTATTCAAAATAAGAAACAGTTTAAAAAAATAATTACAATGCTTTTAAATAACAATTAAGCATAATTTTACATTTAAATTGGGCTGTTCAAAATATTCTGTGACAAAGACGAATTCTTCAGATAACACTAGCATCATATGGGTCGCCCCTAATAATTTTTATGGTTTACTCATCACCAACCCATGTGAATCCCCTTTACGAATTTTGATAAACAAATACAATCACATATATCAACATGGGTCATTTATAGATCATGGTTTTATTAGTTTGAATAATTTCTCTAGAAATAGATGTGGGTAAGACTTTAATTGAAAATGGAATACGTAGGACATTCCAGACGGTCCCATGTGATTTATAAAAAAAATAAAGGGCGTTCCTTCTGGGCCCTTTCATACAGATAGCGTCTACAATCTACATTAACAAAGTGGAAAACAAGATAGTCGTCATATTAGTGTGCTATACCTGGGGTAATTTTACAGTGTGTTGAAAGAAAGATCCCCTTTTGGTAAACCACATGCTCCCGGAGCTTAATATTCCTTTTTGCCCCGTTACAGTTATCTTACGAATTATAAAAAATTAAAAATATATTAAATTTTTTAAAAACAAAACATAACTTTTACAAAATTTGGCTAGAAAATATTCTGAAAAAGAAATAATAAATAATTATGGTGTATAGTTTTTATGGCAATCACCAACCAGTGACCCTTACAATTTTTAAAAAATTTAACAAATATATCCATATTGGCATAGTTTTTAATTAATTTTCTATTATTCAAAAAAAAAAATTGTACGTAGATTCCAACCCATGGAAACCAATATTTTTTTGGCCTCATAAAAGCTTTTAATTATAAAATATTTTTACTAAAAAATAATAAAAATGTCCTGATGTGACTTACACTACATGAAAGGAAGTCAAACTTTTGGTTATCATTATAAACTCGAATTTCTTCTTCATAGTGCAGTAAATCAACATTTACCAGTGCTTATTTTAAGTATAAGGTTTAAAGCTAAAACAATTAATTGCAAAAAAGTGTTGAAATATCATAGGAAATGCACTGAAGAGCCAAAATAATTGGTATAGACATACATCTGCGAATAAAGGTGCATAAAACCAATCGCAGTTCGTCGCTATGTTCAGCAGCGTCTATGTGCTGCTATCATGACAGGTTATGAAAATTGAAGGGATTTTTAAAGTATCGGGAGTTGAGAAATGGAATTCCATATCCATACATCTCCGAGGTGGAGATGAATTTTGTATTTTCACTCACGACAATTTCACGAGTGTACCATGAATATCGATAATCCAGTAGAACATTAAAACTACGACACAGCTGCGACCTAAATTCGAACATGCAAAAACGGATCATCGACGGCGGACGAAAATCATTAAACATGATATATTGCGCATACGTGTTAAATACGGCTCCAGAAGCCCATATCGGTGAATATTCATTAAATGGTTCACAAGTCGACACTTGTACGACATAGAATCGACATAGACGTTATCACATTTAATGATCAGTTGTCAATGGACCCGGCTTTGCACGATGTTTTTAAGGTCAAAACTATTTCGTAGATTTGATGTTTCACTGGATTATCGACATTAATGTACACTCGGGAAATGGTCGTAAGTGAAAACCCAAAATTCATCTCCAACCTCGGAGATACATGGATATGGAATTCCATTTCTCAACCCCCGTACTTTCAAAATCCCTCCAATTTTCATAACCTGTCATGATAGCAGCACATAGACGCTGCTGAACATAACGACGAACTTCGATTGGTTTTATACACCTTTATTCGCAGATGTATGCCTGTAAAGGTTATTTTGGCTCTTCTGTGTAATTTATTAACATTTTTGTGCGAAAAGGACTACATCATGTGAGTTTTATCACAGATATGGAAATTTAGGCAATAATAACATAAATATGTAAATAATTTTGAACATGGATACGTAAGAATCGCATACATGGTAAAATCATATAGTTAGAAAAAGTTGTACAACGTCCCCTAAGGTTGGTTTCTGGTAATGTCTTAATTCTTTCTTCAATAGCAATGTCTGTTAAATCTTTTCCCTTTTCTGGCCACCCCAAAAAGACTTCCCTACCATTGCAGATGTTTCAGTTTATTGAATAAGCATCTTTACTTAACATTGCCCCACAAAATATTTAACGATAATTTTTCCTACAAAAGGAACCAAAGCTCCTTCTCCATCAAATTCATTTTCAGAATTTTGTTGAGAGGTATTTACTTTTACAACATTTCCATTTTTTAATCAGCCGTGTAGTATTTTTGGGGGTTTAATGAAACATTGGAAATTTTAAGTAGGTATTTGTTTAATTTTAAAAAGCAGAGCAATTTTGAGTGTCGATATCGGAAATATTTATTTTCCTTTTGATGAGCAAGTATCATTTAATATACCTATTTCGCTCCTTACACGGTTGTCAGAAATGTATAACAGTGATATGTTTGGGCAGATTGAATTATGGCAAAGTGAAATTTTTTTTAGCAGAATGTGGGTCAATTTTCTGGAAAGTGTGGCTTCTTGATCCAATCCTCACTGTATCATCAAGTCCATCAATTTGTCCTTTTTCATGACTGAAGGCAAACGCGACCAACATTGGTGGCTGAGAATGCCATTCAATGTTGTCTAACGGTTTGGAGCATTGCACATAGGGATGTGTAGTTTTAGTTAAAGTGTTGTCCGTAAAGAGTTTTTGCTTTCATTTTCTATAAGGTTTGAAATTTACAACATGCTTAAAGTCTTTATCTTGCTCTCTTTTTTCTTTTAGTTGCTGATTTAGCCATCTTAAATCAAAATTATCAAAAGATAAGAAATCTACAATATTATAGCTAATCTACAATAGAAAATCAAACAGAAGCTGTGACTGATACTACATTGTGACTACACTACAAAGTTAAAATGTTTTAAATAGAGATAATGCTTTTTATCTTTAAAATTGAAAGATGTGGAATTACACAGAGGTTAATATAGAAAGAAAATATCTTAAAAATTTTGAAGCAAAGCTTTATTAAAAAAAATATAGAAACTTTTATATCTTTTCGTGACCTACACTATAGAAAAAGGGATTTTATCTTTCTAATTAAGTATCTTTTAGTTATAAATATCGATTAATAATGTGTTTTTTAAGATAGTTATTATAGTGTATTTTAATAATTTCACCAAAAAATCTATAATAAATACTTTACTTAAAATTCAAGAATCAAAATTATGAAAAACCACCAACCTATGCTTTCCAAAAAAGCAGCCACTTTTAAGCTAAAAGTGTTGCTACAGATAAAAACTATAATAGTTTTTGATACAAAATTTTTACAATTCAAACTTTTTTAAATGACATATAAAAGTTTCAACTGCAACAAAAAATATTTTTTAATTCACCTGAGGTAGGTATTTACATAGAATTAACCTAAGAAATAAATTAATAGTTAGTATAAAAATTAATTATGCACTGACCTTTTTTTTATAGATAAATGTAACTTAGAATCGAAACATAGAAAAATGTTCGCCAAGTCTTAGTTTCTGCGAACTTGATGGTGACTATAATTCTAAATGCACTTGTCCGCAATTTACTTGAAGAATCAACTAAAAGTTGCAATAAATTAGGTAAGAGCTGTGTATGTTTCATATTCAGTAGTTTATTTCGATTTGGTCTGATTATGTTATTTATTTGAGCTAAATATTAAAGCTTTCTAAAGATAAAAAAAATTACTTTATTTGTAATATGTAATACCTTTGCTCATAGTTACTTACGTTTATGGTGTATGATGCGTGGGCACTGTAAAAAAAAGTCCGTAGTTTTATGGAAAAAAAACGTCAGCTTGTTTTCCAGAAAAATACCGTATAATTAACAAAAGTTAGCATAGACGGTTTTTTTTTTAAATCAAAAATATTTTTTTCAATATATGTATCAATGTTTAAAAAAGTAAATTGTTTACGTTTTGCAATTTCATGCCATTAAAACTTTGTTAATCCCTTTTTTTAAAACACCATACAAATTTGAATGAATAAAACATGCATTCATAAAGTATTTGTTTTTCCTTCAGCGGAATATTTCTTCATTGACACATTCCAAATCCTTAAGAAACCATACGAAGTTGTTTCGGGATCCAGAAACGTTAACTTCTTTTGTGATTACACAAAACTTGGAAGAGCTTTAAAGAGGCAGTAAGTATTTGAATTTGAAGAATGATTCAGATGATCATGCACTGTAAAAAGATTCTGAAAAACTACAGCCATTTTTGAGTTTTTTTTTGACATCAAAAGTGGTGTAATGTTTGGTTTATAGCAAAGTGATGTTTCTTTTTTGCACATAAACAACTTACTCCAATAGCGTTTAAAACTGAGAAGATCCTTGCACCCAAATCACTGTCACTGAAGCAAACAGCCACGTGACAGTAATTACCCAATCGTGGTATTGAGGAAGTATTTAATTTTTCTTCTGCATGTCTGTTTGCCATTCAAGATCTGAAACATGTCCATTACAGTTACTTAGGGGTAAACTTCTATTTAAAATAACTTTTTATGGGTTCTTCATACCTGCATACTTTTGAAAATATTAAATTTCTTTGTAACAAGTATTTTCTATTAATACCTATTTTTTAAATGCAAATATTTCTATTTTTGCTTTTTAGTTTTCATCTGTCTTCAAATTTTACAAGAGTTCCAAAGTTTTCAATTGCAAGTAAGTTGTAAAACTACAGGTAAAAGTTTATCAAGTAAATACAAATTTGTGTAATGTGTTTATATTTAAGGGTTAGTGGAGGGTTATGTGGAGGGTTGGGGATGGGACGGCGTCGTAGGGGTGGAGGGTTCGGCTCGAGGGTGAAGTGAGGGTGGGATGACGAGGAACCTGTTTGGGAGAGTTTGATTTGTAGTTTGTTGACAATGTTTTGAACATGTGGAATGGCCAAAGGTGCAAGTTTAACCTTTTATTGAAGATGTAGAAGATAAATATTTTTTTTTCGTTAAGTTACCATAGTACATAGATGATGGTGGAGCAAAGAAAAAATGGATAAATGAAAATAAATTTCACTTAAAGGAGGTTTAGACTTTTTTTATATATGCAGTTATTATAAAAGTAGAACCTCAAGAGAGACTCGGGATAACATCCTACGGCTGTTATAACGAGGGGAAATTTTAAAGAATTTCAATAATTAAATTTTTTAACAAAGGTGAAAAGGGACATTTATTAACACTTAATCGCATGCAATTATCCCCCAATTGCATATAATAAATCAGTAGGAAAATTGATATTAAATTTTTAATACATTCCTATGGAAAATAATTGACTCATTTCTAAAGCCCGTCTTTATTTAAATTAGGGGGTTGCTAGCTATGGAGTCGCAAAATCATGGTTTTTAAAGTAGAAAAAGTTTTCCAGAGTATGTGTATTACAAGAGAGGGCAAAAAAATAATTCTATACTTTAAGTTTATAAATTTGTATGGTGAAATGGGATTTCAACCTTACTAGACTTTGGTCTACATTGATTATAAATGTCTGATTGTATTTGCATAGGCTTTTCATTGACATTTATTATAACATAGATAAAACCTTTTTTATGTCTTCGGAAAACTAAAAAAAATAGAGTATGTGAATGTTTTTTACCTGGCCATGAGCAGAATCGATGGTAACATGGGCGTGGGAATTGTTGTACTGGGTCTGGGTAGAGGGTCTGGCTAGTCCACTGGATTCCCATTTCGTAGGGATACCTGTAATGCTTTTCCGACACACTTTTTGAATTATGACTTTACCCTTGCAAAAAATGACTATTGCGTTACGAAAATTTAGTATTCTAGAGAGATTAGTTTGGGTCACGCAATGTATTCTTGCATTTCCGCAGCTAAAAAGGTGGCGGGTACTCTAGTTGCTCTCAGTAAAGAGAACTCAAGAGGAGACGGAACGTCAAATCCTGACTTTTCATGGGTAGCCTACTTAACGGTCGGCATTTTGAATCTTTTCCATGGTTTGTGAATAATCGAATAGTCGTACGCGTTTAGAAGTGAACACCAACTCGCATTCTAGGGGACATTATCTCTTTGGTAGGTTTAGTATTACCCTGCAAATTCCTAAATCGGTTGGTGGTCCGTAATAAATAAGGAATTTATGAACGACATAGGAAATGATGGAATTTCTGTACTCCAAAACAACAATTCCCAACGCTCCTATCATCTGTGCGTAATTTCGTTCTGCAGACGGTTCAAGTACGAGAAGCAAACGCAATTGTGATTACTTTCCCAGTTAGGAAGAATATGACTCAAAAGGGCCAATAATCCGAAAGTAGACCGCGCATTATAAAGTATAATTGGTAGCTTTGTCAAAAGGGACCAAAACGCTATATGAACTTGCGTAGATTTTTTAAGGGTGTTAACAGCCTCGTCATGCTTTTTGTCCATCTCCACTCAGAGTTTTGATCAAAGTAGTCGAATGAAGAACTTCTGCTACGGTTGCCTTATCCTTCA